>CAUDMG010002986.1:0-10300 GCA_958450375.1 Homarus gammarus
AGTTGTGTTCTGACCTCACTAGGGGAAAGGTCACGGCAGGGTTAGCTCCGGAGGGATAATTATCAGATATGGCCAGAGCTAGGTGCGGTCTTGGGTATGAGAGTTTGTTGACCAAACTGGAGTGGTCCACTGAAGAATTGGCGAAGGCCAAGTTAGAAATTGAGAGGGCAACGTTGGAGAACTTGAAATTAAGGGAAGAGCTGGAGATGTTAAAAGGAGAGGCTGGACGAGTAAAGCCAGTGGCTGACGAAAAATCAAGCGAGTGGAAAATTGTGAGTAGTGTGAAGACCAAGCTGGTGGTAAAGAAGCACACGAAGGATACGACAGCAACGACAACAACAGCTAAGTGTACCAACCCGTTCAGTCCCTTGATAGACGAATTGGATGTTAGTACAGTCAGGGAAAGGGATGACAAGGAAGGTATAAAAACTTTAATTGTTGGTGACTCACAGGTAAGGTACATGGACAGGGCCTTTTGTGGTAAAAACAAAAATAGGATGAGGGTGTGTTTGCCAGGAGCTGGGGTGGGGGATATAATTGACAGGATGGACAATATCTTGTCTGGTAATGGGAACAAACCCATTATCTGCCTCAGTGCAGGAGGCAATGATATTGGCCGGTGTAGGAGCGAGGAACTTCTCGATAAGTTCAAGGCAGCCATAGATCGTATTAGGACTAAGGGAGGGATCCCTATCATATGCGGTGTCCTGCCTAGAAGGAGAGTTGGCAGTGAATGGTTGTCAAGGGCAGTTGGTGTTAACGACCGTCTTGACAGATATTGCAAGTCAATATCAGTCCCATTCATTGACAACTGGGACAACTTCTATGGCAGAAGGGACCTTTATGCTAGGGATGGGGTGCACCTGTCTAGGGATGGAGTAGCAACCCTGGCTGGGGCTCTAGAGGGGGCAGTTCAAAAGATATCGAAGTCTTTAAACTGCTAAGAGAACATAGGGGCACGGGGGTGGAGGAGACTGCAGTGGGAGCGGGTAAACAAGGCGAAAGATTACAGGGAAATAGTGTTAGGAATGATGACATAACTAAAGTAGACAGGGAGTTTAAAACTAAACGCGGTAAGGGGAGGACTCAGAACACGATTAACTTAAATGTATATTACGCGAACAGTAGAAGTATGAGAAACAAAATGGATGATATTAGGGCCTTGGTATGTACCGAAGAAATCGATATAATTGCATTCACTGAAACATGGATCAACCTAGACACACGTGAATTACCAGTCGAATACCAAATTGCGGGTTACAAACTGTTCCATACCGATAGGCAGACCAGGAAAGGAGGCGGAGTAGCAATCTATGTTAGGGATAATCTGAAGTGTGAAATAAATAAGGAAATAAAAACTGAGAGGAATACAGAAACAATTTGGATAGAATAAAGCGACGGTCGGGAAAAATTAATCACAGGAGTAATATATAGACCCCCCAATCTTGATAGCGTCAATGAGCGACTTATCTGGGATGAAATGCGCAGGGCTTCCATACACAACAAAGTCTGTATAGTAGGCGACTTTAACCTTGGCCAAATAGATTGGACCGACCTTACGGGTAACTCAGAATCAGAGGATTTTCTCGAGACGATCCAGGACTGTTTCCTAAGTCAACATATAACCGAACCCACACTGGGTAATAATATATTGGATTTAGTTTTGTCAAACAGAGAAAACCTCAATAGCAATGTCGAGGTAGGGAACGAACTTGCAAACAGAGATCACAAAGAAATTCGATTCCAGTTAGATTTTCAGGGCAGACGTAAGGAAAATTCCACTAAAGTACCAGATTTTAGAAGGGCAAACTTTGACAGTTTAAAGAGGCAGCTGAGAGAGGGGGTGTCGCGCTTGGAGGTGAACCTGACAGATGACACCGACCTGATAACGAGATCTGAGATTGCCGAGTTCCACGACAATTTAAATAGTGAGTTACTTAATGCACAAAGGCAGAACATACCATACAAAAAACTCAGATCAAACAACAATGACCCTAAATGGATAAATAATTATTTAAAGAACATCATTGGCCAAAGGAAGGCTATAGGTAGAAGGATAAATCGTGGCGAAATTCACCTCCGGGACTATTATAGGGTATTGGCGAGTAGGGTTAAAACCGAGATAAGGAAAGCAAAGAGGAATAATGAGGTAAGGATAGCAAGGGAGGCAAAGACAAACCCCAAAGGATTCTACCAAATGTATCAAACTAAAACACGAGAAAAGATTGGACCAATACGGTCAGACTCCGGCGAGCTCACTGATAACGACGGAGAAATGAGCAATAATTTGAATAAATATTTTTCAACAGTTTTCACCACCGAAAATTTAAACATGATACCCGAGGCACTGACTCTATTCAGAGATAGTGAAAAAAACAAATTAAGTGAGATAGTAGTGACTAGTAACGATGTTAGTAAGCAAATAGACAAACTAAAGCCTAATAAGTCACCTGGTCCCGATGAGATATTTGCCAGAGTATTAAAGGAATGTAAGGAAGAGCTTAGTATGCCCTTAGCAAAGTTGTTTAACATGTCCTTAAAAACAGGTGTAGTACCAGAATCCTGGAGGATAGCGAATGTAGTACCGATCTTCAAGAAGGGGGATAGATCACTATCCTCTAACTACCGCCCAATCAGTCTAACATCAATAGTAGGCAAATTACTGGAAGCAATCATTTCAAACTCTATTCGAAATCACTTGGAGAAGCACAGATTGATCAATGATTCCCAGCATGGCTTCACAAGCGGACGTTCTTGCCTAACTAATCTATTAACATTCTTTTCATCAGTTTTCGAATCAGTGGACGAGGGGCACAATTATGATGTGGTATATCTCGACTTTAGCAAAGCCTTCGACAGAGTACCCCACGAAAGACTAATTAGAAAGGTAGAAGCTCATGGCATCAAAGGTGACATCCTTAAATGGATTAGGGCGTGGTTACAGGACAGGAAACAGCGAGTGAGCATTAACGGCACTAAGCCCCATTGGAGCAACGTCACAAGTGGAGTTCCCCAAGGCTCAGTACTTGGACCATTATTGTTTATTATATACATAAACGACATAGATATCGGCATAGACAGCAACATAAGTAAATTTGCTGATGATACTAAAATAGGACGTGTTATCAAATCTGACGAGGACTCGGCAAAACTACAGGAGGATCTAAACAAATTTTTCGAATGGTCTGAAAAATGGCAGATGAAATTCAACATCGACAAATGTAAAGTACTCAGTATAGGAAATGTAAACAGGGAAACCAGATACCAGATGAACAACGATGCCATAGAGAAATCCGACTGCGAGAGAGATTTAGGAGTAATGATAAGTAGGAACCTTAAGCCAAGTAAGCAATGTGTTTTTGCTCGTAACAAGGCTAATAAAGTACTTGGGTTCATACAAAGGAGTGTTAGTTATAAGACTAGCGAGGTCATCCTAAAACTGTATCTTGCTCTTGTGAGACCACACCTGGATTACGCAGTCCAGTTCTGGTCACCGTATTACAGAATGGATATAGAATCCTTGGAAAGAATTCAGAGGCGAATGACAAGACTAATCCCGGGTATTAGGAACCTTGAGTATAGAGACAGGTTAAAGCATCTTAATTTGCACTCCCTTGAGAGACGTAGAGCGAGGGACGACCTGATAGAGGTGTATATGTGGAAGGCAGGGCTAAACAAAGGGGACATTACAAAGGTACTCAAATTATCCAACCAGGAGCGAACTCGTAACAATGGTTTTAAATTGGACAAATTTAGATTTAGGCGTGAAATAGGTAAACACTGGTTTGGAAACAGAGTAGTGGATGAATGGAACAAGTTACCAAATATCATCATTAACTCGAATACGCTGAATTGCTTCAAACATAGGTTGGATGCTCATATGAGCAATAGGGGTTGGGTGTAAACGGGACTGCCCAGTATGGGCCAATAGGCCCGCTGCAGTTTCCTCCATTCTTATGTTCTTATGTTATCACTAGAATCTGTTAAAGAACTACAGTGTCAAACCTTTATCCTAGGTAGCACTAAATGCAATAATTCTTTAACGGCGTGATAATATGACACTGAAAGGAAATTTTTTTTTCTTAATCTTAAAGATCAGTCTTTTGTTTCTAGAGAGAGTTACTAATCATGGATGAGGGATCTCCCCAATCCATCGAGAATAATAACTCTACCCCTAGATAAAGATTAACCAATAAAGATAATATCCCTAAACTAAAAAATCTAACTGTGTGTGTAAAAGTTCCATTTGGAGGTGTATATCGATAACAATACTAAAAAATCTACCTTTTAGTACTCTCTTTCTAAATTTTAATTTGTTTTCCTACTAAGTAAGGGTCCATATGTTATATTTTCAAAAATTAAAAGTATTGGTTGGGGGTATTAATCGCATTGACAAGACAAATCAAATCTTCTCCAGAGGAAGATAAGAGAGTTGCATGCAATTTTGGTTTTCTGGGGAGAACCCTTCTATAACAATCTTTAAAAATTTATTCAATAAAAATTAATTGTTATAAAAAGTTGTCCCGTATGGCACAGGATATTTACCCTATCCTTTTAAGCAGACTCCAGCGAAAACCTAAGAAAAGGTAGGACTGTGAATGAATCCACTGTAAACCAGTCCCGGTGCACTACATTTGTCGACAATACAAATCAACCCGTAGGATTAAGTGTAATGAATATTTGTTTTATAGTATACCTACGATTCTCGTACTTTGATAGAGTCCCCTTTGAATTTCAAAAGAAATTCGACATCGATACCAAACGAGGAAAAATAATAAACAAGAATGTGGGTGGGTGTATGTGTGTAATAATTGTAACTTAATGATTGTTTCGCTCCTACGGTCTCCTTTTATATTGTTGAAGACAATATAAGAGATGAGACTAAGGATACTGTATTAAAGTAAATATAAATGTTGGGTGGATGTTATACAATAGTTCACCAGTAAAGTTGATTTGACTTAGTAGTGGGTGTGTGCACCTATCTCTACATACGGATAAGCACACATTTAAGTGTTTTTGTATGAGAGAATCCCTTCTCTTGCAAACACAATTCCATATTAAATAAAAAAAAACAAAAAAGAAGGAATTTGTGTTAGACTTAGGATAAAAGATAAAATAATAACCCCTTAACCCTGGACCTGTAAATTTATATGCCCTTGAATCCACCCTCTTTTTCCGGACCCTAACTTAATAGTTTACAATATAGATACTATATACTACTCGAGATTTATCATCCTTGTGGTCTCAAGTTTTTAAATCTCTTTCTAATTTTAAAAATTTGAGTATATAATAAAACTTACAATTTTTATGTGTTCATCCATTTTGAATCTGAAAACATAAATCTGAAAAACAATGAGTCGAGTCGAGTCAAAATTAATCCACAGTCTTTATCCCCCTATCCCCATCCCCCATTCACTATAATTTCTAATCCATTTTCAGATATTTTTCTTACTCATAATAGTTACCAAAATTAATTATAATTTCCTATCAATTTATCCATTTTCAGATATTTTTCTTACTCATAATCTAAAAACAAAATAGTACCGTTTTTCCTTGCACAATCTAAGAATTAGTTTTACTAAATTAAATTACATACACCCACACCCAAACCCAATAATATTAAACGGTTGGGTTTCCTTTTTTGTATAAATCTGAAATATAAAAGTGTTATTTTTTAAAAATAAAAAAAAAATGCCTTGCCTTAATAGTTACAAAAATTAATTATAATTTCCTATCAATTTATCCATTTTTAGATAATTTTTTACTTCATCTCAATCTGAAAACAAAATAATACCGTTTTTCCTCGCACTATCTTAGTATCAGTTTTACTAAATTAAATTACACATGACAACATGAAAAAATTATCATCCACACACCAACACCCAATAATATTAAACGGTTGGGTTTCATTTCTTTTAATAAAGTCTGAAAGATAAAAATGTTCTTTTAAAAAAAAAAATGTTTAATAGTTAAACTAGTATTAATTTTACTAAAAAATCACGATAAATTAAAGATAAAAATGTTTTGCCTTTAATAGTTACCAAAATTAATTATGATTTTCCCATTTAGAAAGTTTTTTAATCCAAAATAATGTTTCAAGTTTTTTAAAAGTGTAAACATAACGAAATTATCCAGTTTTTAAAATATAACAATTCTGCCCTTAATAATAAAAAATAAAAATGTGTATTGCCTGCTGCCTTCGATTATATTTTTATAAAATTCAAAATTTCTGTAGTATAATAATAAATATTTTTAACATTTTAGATAATAATAAAATTAATACACAAATACGAAAAAGATAATTAGCCCCACACCACCATTCAAAATTTCCTGTTAATTTAAATAATAAATATTTTTTAACATTTTAGATAATAATAAAATTAAATACAATCACAATCAGTTCGTTCACATTATAAAAATCACACGAATACGAAAAAGATAAAGGTTAAACAATATGTTAAAGGTACTCATTATAAGGAAATATTTGCCATGTCAATATAATAATTAATTAAAAGGATAATTTTCAATAATTTTCAACAGTAAGTACACATTTAAATTGCCATAGAAAGTTTTCCTTTTTTAAATTTTTAAATGTTCATTCATTGATTTAGAAAGTTAAAAAGTTTCAATTTTTCACTTATAATAAATAAAAATATTTCTTTTACCAGTATAGAATATATATGGGAGGGAAGAGAGAGAGAGAGAGAGAGAGAGAGAGAGAGAGAGAGAGAGAGAGAGAGAGAGAGATTGTTATGATAGGGAGGGATAAAAAGATAATTTGAAAATTTAAAGTTTCCCTTTATATAGCTTTTATTAGAAAAAAAATGTTTTTGTTCATAAATGATTTTATATATGTTTTGCTCACATATATTTTACAAAATGATTGGTGTCTAGATTCAATAATAGAGTTCACAACTTTACAAAAAGACCGATTGTTATACTTTTTGAAAAGGTTTTGCAAAACGATGATAAAATCTAAATTTCGAAAAAGAAAATATTTTGAATTTCACACAACATGGATGGAAAGAAATGATACATTTACAGAATGTCTAATGAATAATATTTCTGATAAATTTATTCAATTAGAATTATGTGTATATACACTAATATTTGTTGAGTATAAATATGTGAATATACATGTTAAAATTTTAGCAAAACAAGGAAATGAGATATTTGCTCCTCTTTATAGTGAATTACTACTATGTCAAAGTAAAAAATATTCTAGTTTTTTCGGAGGAATTTTTATAACATGTTATGCTAATGTATTTCTCCATATAATTGCTCGAAATTTTTATTATACACCATTAGAAAAAAGATGTATTATAGATTATCTTATCTTATGCAATTATTTTCTTGATGACAAAGAGGTTAAAATAATAGATCAAAGCTATTACAATCCAATAAATTTTCCATCATTTTTTGATAACGACGATAGGGTTAAAATAATAGATGAAAAATATCACAATCCAATAAATTTTTCATCATTAAGTAAATATAAACTTAATTTAATCCAATTACAATATGATAATTGGATGTTACAATATGATAATGGAATGTCATTGAACTGGAAATATGGTCGTAATGGTTTTGGTTTTTAGTCAAGAATAATATCTCACGGTGTGATTCTGGATTATGGGCTCATGGAGGTTACCTCTATGCCTTCGGTGGTTGACATCAATATGCCATACATTATACATAAAAAAAATTGCAATGAAGTTTTGTGTACGCGAGTACGCACGTACGCGCGCACGCATGCACTTGTATTTATAGTTGCTCCCCAACGCTCAACATAGTATTGTTCTCCAAAGACTAGACAAGTAAACACTACCCGTATAATTAGTAAAGAAGTTTAAAAGTTTTAAAGTAAAAAATATGCCAGAAAAAGACAATTTAGAACTTGCAAACAACGATAATGAACTCCTCTGTGATGAAGAAGAAGAAGAATCTCTACATTTATTCAAACTTATCACCAACACAGACGACAAATCGGATTTAACATTGTCAGAGAATTTAGTGAAGAAATCAGTTTATGACCTCATTTCTTTTGACCATAATAAAATACTAAATGCCCAAACCAATTACACAAATAAAGATCTTTTAGAAATTGGTAAAATTATTCTTAGTGTTAATAGAGAGATAATTTGGGGTAGAATTATAACATATTTGGCCTTTTGTAAAACAACGTGTACAAACAGTGACAAAAAGAAATTAATGGAAAATTTTACCAAGATTGCTCTAACTGAATTTGTAAAGACAGGTGGTGGATGGGTAAATATTTTACTGTATTTTTCTTTAGTATAATTTTTTGTGTACTATATATTTTTGGTAGGTAACTTACTCAAATATATTTTCTTTCTTTATAGGATCAATTTCATAGGGACTTGTACGCAGAAGCCACTGAAACGAATGTGAAGAAGTTTATTGGAACTGCTGATACTGCTGATAAGCTACAAGAGAATGATAAGTTTGCTGATAAACAAGATTTTGCCGAAAAGTTTGCAGAGAAGTTTTCCCAGAAGTTTGTGGATAAGTTGACTGAAAAGAAATTAGAAGATATGGTAGTTATTTTAGGATATACTGTCTTGGGTTTTATAAATGGAATACTAGCATCTGTTTTAATGTATATTTTTAATGTATAATATTTTTGAAATAGTAATAGTACAGTATTTCCTTTATAAATATTAATCTACTATACATGTTTTCTTTATAGGATGATGATATGGATATATTTATTATAGTGGTATATACTGTACAGTTTTTTTATTTATATTATACTTAATTGTATGTGCAAACAACTGTTATCATGAAGGACGGAAATTGTTGCTACAATAATCCAATATACTGTTAATGTTTCTACACACTCATCAATGTTAATAAATGTTAGTGAAAGCGTTTTGTTTTAATAATACCCCGTAACATGGGGCTCCATCTTTGTTGGATATTATTTTTTTGTTTGTTTTTCTTTATAGGATGAAGAAGATAAGTTTGCTGATAATACCAACAAGAAATATTGGAGCTGGAGGATACTCTTCCCCCAACAACCAACCTTGTTATTTTTTATTAAATGTTTTAGTGTGTGTTGCCTTTTTTTATTTAGTTTCTGTGTTTTGTGTTATACATTATATTTATCTATTTAGCCCACCTGTATTTTTTAGCTAATAAACTATTTTGTTTTTTAAAATCTTGCTTTTTTTTTAAAAAAACACTGGATGTTGAGTATTACCACTGTGGGAATATAAAGCACTGGGATGAGTGTTACAAATCCCAGATTTAATAGTAACTCCCTCCATGTTGGTCGGTCGAAATGGGCAATGAGGTTAACGGGACTGGAAAGTGAAACAACGCTGCTGGTGATATGGATATTATGTTCATTGACCGTCACCTATCTCATCTTTTTGGGGATATGCATGACATCCTGCTTCAACGGGTCATCCACCCCCAACATTAAAATGGTGATGGATTACCTGTTCAACTCGGTAGTGCTAGTGGTATTGGTGATTACAGAGATATCGATGATTACTAAAAAGAATTACTGTCAACAGCATCAGACAGGTAAGTTAATATGAATTGAATACTGAACAATATTGAACAATATTTAAGTTACACCGATTTTATTAATGTAAATGTCTAATAATGTCTAAGGGGTCTTGGGGTATCTTTTCCATCATGGGGTTGCTAACTAGTCTTCCTTCACCTTCAGGACTCTCTACCAGACAATGATACCCTAACCCTAGCAAGTTCTGAGACGCCTTCGCCATCCTAACTGGAGATAGATCCAGAACTGTTGTCTGTGGTCTGTGACTACTACAACACTCCATTACATCTACGCTCATGACCCCCACTCCCAGCTACCCACTCGCAGAAGCGTTTACAGAGGCTCCATAATCCTGATTTTTTGTTTTTTGTCTGGGAAGAAATATAGGAGCTGGAGGATGCTCTTTCCCCCAAGAACCAAACCAACCTAATTTTTTTATTAAATTGTTAAAGTAGTTTTTTTTTATTTAAATACCTCTATAATCCTGATTTTTTGTTGTGGGTTGTGGGATATTATTTTATTTTTTATTAAACAGTTTAGTGTTTTTTTTTTTTTTTTTTTTTTTTTTTTTTTTTTTTTTCTAGGGATATAAAGCACTGGATGAGTGTTACCAATCCCAGATTTGATCGTAACTCCCTCCACGCTGGTCGAGTTTAATTATTCATTTTAAACCTATGGCGGCGATGTTAATGGGTGGACGACGAACACTGGACAGTAAAACAATACTGGTGATAATCTTATTATGTTCGTTGACCGTCATCTATA
>CAUDMG010002988.1:0-62500 GCA_958450375.1 Homarus gammarus
CCTCTCCTCTCACTCCCTCCCACTACTCTCTCCTCTCCCACCCCCCACTACTCGATCCTCTCACTCCCTCCCACTACTCTCTCCTCTTACTCCCTCTCACTACTCTCTACTCTCACTCCCTCCCACTACTCTTTCCTCTCACTCCCTCTCACTACTCTCTCCTCTCACTCCTCCCACTACTCTCTCCCCTCATTCCCCCACTACTCTCTCTTCTCACTCATCCCACTGCTCTCTCCTCTCACTCCTCCCTCTGCTCTCTCCTCTCACTCCCCCACTACTCTCTCTTCTCACTCCCTCCCTCTTCTCTCTCCTCTCACTCCCCCATTACTCTCTCTTCTCACTCCCTCCCACTGCTCTCTCCACTCACTCCCTCCCACTACTCTCTCCTCTCACTCCCGCCTACTACTCTCTCCCCTCACTCCCTCCCACTACTCTCTCCTCTCACTCCCTCCCACTACTCTCTCCTCTCACTCCTCCCACTACTCTCTCCCCTCACTCCCTCCAACTGCTCTCTCCTCTCACTCCCTCCCACTACTCTCTCCTCTCACTCGCTCCCACTACTCTCTCCTCTCACTCCCTCCCACTACTCTCTCCTCTCATTCCCCCACAACTCTCTCTTCTCTATCCTCCCACTGCGTTTTCCTCTCACTCCTCCCAATGCTCTCTCCTTTCACGCCCTCCCACTACTCTCTCCCTTCACTCCCGCCTACTACTCTCTCCCCTCACTCCCTCCCACTGCTCTCTTCTCTCACTCCTTCCCACTACTCTCTCCTCTCACTCCCTCCCACTACTCTCTCCTCTCACTCCCTCCCACTACTCTCTCTTCTCACTCCCCCAATACTCTCTCTTCTCACTCCTCCCACTACTCTCTCCTCTCACTCCCTCCCACTACTCTCTCCTCTCACTCCCGCCTACTACTCTCTCCCCTCAATCCCTCCCACTGCTCTCTCCTCTCACTCCCTCCCACTACTCTCTCCACTCACTCCCTCCCACTACTCTCTCCTCTCACTCCCTCCCACTACTCTCTCCTCTCACTCCTCCCACTACTCTCTCCCCTCACTCCCTCCAACTACTCTCTCCTCTCACTCCCCCACTACTCTCTCCTCTCACTCCCTCCCACTACTCTCTCCTCTCACTCCCTCCCACTACTCTCTCCTCTCACTCCCGCCTACTACTCTCTCCCCTCATTCCCTCCCACTGATCTCTCCTCTCACTCCCCCCCACTACTCGCTCTTCTCACTCCTTCCAACTACTCTCTCCTCTCACTCCCTCCCACTACTCTCTCCTCTCACTCCCTCCCACTACTCTTTCCTTTCACTCGCTAACACTACTCTCTCCTCTCACTCCTCCCACTACTCTCTCCTCACATTCCCCCACTACTCTCTCTTCTCTCTCCTCCCACTGCTCTCTCCTCTCACTCCTCCCAATGCTCTCTCCTCTCATTCCCCCCCACTCCTCTCTCTTCTCACTCCCTCCCTCTACTCTCTCCTCTCACTCCCCCATCACTCTCTCTTCTCACTCCCTCCCACTGCTCTCTCCTCTCACTCCCTCCCACTACTCTCTCCTCTCACTCCCTCCCACTACTCTCTCCTCTCACTCCCGCCTACTACTCTCTCCCCTCACTCCCTCCCACTTCTCTCTCCTCTCACTCCCTCCCACTACTCTCTCCCCTCACTCCCTCCAACTGCTCTCTCCTCTCACTCCCCCACTACTCTCTCTTCTCACTCCCTCCCTCTACTCTCTCCTCTCACTCCCCCATTACTCTCTTCTCTCACTCCTTCCCACTACTCTCTCCTCTCACTCCCTCCCACTACTCTCTCCTCTCACTCCCTCCCACTACTCTCTCCTCTCACTCCCCCAATACTCTCTCTTCTCACTCCTCCCACTACTCTCTCCTCTCACTCCTTCCCACTACTCTCTCCTCTCACTCCCTCCCACTACTCTCTCCCCTCACTCCCGCCTACTACTCTCTCCCCTCACTCCCTCCCACTGCTCTCTCCTCTCACTCCCTCCCACTACTCTCTCCTCTTACTCCTCCCACTACTCTCTCCCCTCACTCCCTCCACTACTCTCTCCTCTCACTCCCCCCACTACTCTCTCCTCTCACTCCCTCCCACTACTCTCTCCTCTCAGTCCCTCCCACTACTCTCTCCTCTCACTCCCGCCTACTACTCTCTCCCCTCATTCCCTCCCACTGATCTCTCCTCTCACTCCCTCCCACTTCTCTCTCCTCTCACTCCCCCCACTACTCGCTCTTCTCACTCCTTCCCACTACTCTCTCCTCTCACTCCCTCCCACTACTCTCTCCTCTCACTCCCTCCCACTACTCTTTCCTCTCACTCCCTCCCACTACTCTCTCCTCTCACTCCTCCCACTACTCTCTCCTCTCATTCCCCCACTACTCTCTCTTCTCACTCCTCCCACTGCTCTCTCCTCTCACTCCTCCCAATGCTCTCTCCTCTCATTCCCCCACTCCTCTCTCCTTTCACTCCCTCCCACTACTCTCTCCCTCACTCCCGCCTATTACTCTCTCCCCTCACTCCCTCCCACTGCTCTCTCCTCTCACTCCCTCCCACTACTCTCTCCTCTCACTCCCCCCACTACTTTCTCCTCTCACTCCCTCCACTACTCTCTCCTCTCACTCCCGCCTACTACTCTCTCCCCTCATTCCCTCCCACTGCTCTCTCCTCTCACTCCCTCCCACTACTCTCTCCTCTCACTCCCTCCCACTACTCTCTCCTCTCACTCCCCCAATACTCTCTCTTCTCACTCCTCCCACTACTCTCTCCTCTCACTCCTTCCCACTACTCTCTCCTTTCACTCCCTCCCACTACTCTCTCCCCTCACTCCCACCTATTACTCTCTCCCCTCACTCCCTCCCACTGCTCTCTCCTCTCACTCCCTCCCACTACTCTCTCCTCTCACTCCCCCCACTAATTTCTCCTCTCACTCCCTCCACTACTCTCTCCTCTCACTCCCGCCTACTACTCTCTCCCCTCATTCCCTCCCACTGCTCTCTCCTCTCACTCCCTCCCACTACTCTCTCCTCTCACTCCCTCCCACTACTCTCTCCTCTCCCACCCCCCACTACTCGATCCTCTCACTCCCTCCCACTACTCTCTCCTCTTACTCCCTCTCACTACTCTCTACTCTCACTCCCTCCCACTACTCTTTCCTCTCACTCCCTCTCACTACTCTCTCCTCTCACTCCTCCCACTACTCTCTCCCCTCATTCCCCCACTACTCTCTCTTCTCACTCATCCCACTGCTCTCTCCTCTCACTCCTCCCAATGCTCTCTCCTCTCACTCCCCCACTACTCTCTCTTCTCACTCCCTCCCTCTTCTCTCTCCTCTCACTCCCCCATTACTCTCTCTTCTCACTCCCTCCCACTGCTCTCTCCTCTCACTCCCTCCCACTACTCTCTCCTCTCACTCCTCCCACTACTCTCTCCTCTCACTCCTCCCACTACTCTCTCCTCTCACTCCCTCCACTACTCTCTCCTCTCACTCCCTCCACTACTCTCTCCTCTCACTCCTCCCACTACTCTCTCCTCTCACTCCCTCCCACTACTCTCTCCTCTCATTCCCCCACTACTCTCTCTTCTCTATCCTCCCACTGCTCTCTCCTCTCACTCCTCCCAATGCTCTCTCCTCTCACTCCCCCACTCCTCTCTCTTCTCACTCCCTCCCTCTACTCTCTCCTCTCACTCCCCCATCACTCTCTCTTCTCACTCCCTCCCACTGCTCTCTCCTCTCACTCCCGCCTACTACTCTCTCCCCTCACTCCCTCCCACTTCTCTCTCCTCTCACTCCCTCCCACTACTCTCTCCCTCACTCCCTCCCACTACTCTCTCCTCTCACTCCCTCCCACTACTCTCTCCTCTCACTCCCGCCTACTACTCTCTCCCCTCATTCCCTCCCACTGCTCTCTCCTCTCACTCCCTCCCACTACTCTCTCCTCTCACTCCCTCCCACTACTCTCTCCTCTCACTCCCTCCCACTACTCTCTCCTCTCACTCCCCCACTACTCTCTCCCCTCACTCCCTCCCACTGCTCTCTTCTCTCATCCATCCCACTACTCTCTCCTCTCACTCCCTCCACTACTCTCTCCTCTCACTCCCTCCCACTACTCTCTCCTCTCACTCCCCCAATACTCTCTCTTCTCACTCCTCCCACTACTCTCTCCTCTCACTCCTTCCCACTACTCTCTCCTTTCACTCCCTCCCACTACTCTCTCCCCTCACTCCCGCCTACTACTCTCTCCCCTCACTCCCTCCCACTGCTCTCTCCTCTCACTCCCTCCCACTACTCTCTCCTCTCACTCCTCCCACTACTCTCTCCCCTCACTCCCTCCAACTGCTCTCTCCTCTCACTCCCCCACTACTCTCTCTTCTCACTCCCTCCCTCTACTCTCTCCTCTCACTCCCCCATTACTCTCTCCTCTCACTCCCTCCCACTACTCTCTCCTCTCACTCCCGCCTACTACTCTCTCCCCTCAATCCCTCCCACTGCTCTCTCCTCTCACTCCCTCCCACTACTCTCTCCTCTCACTCCCTCCCACTACTCTCTCCTCTCACTCCCTCCCACTACTCTCTCCTCTCACTCCCCCACTACTCTCTCCCCTCACTCCCTCCCACTGCTCTCTTCTCTCACTCCTTCCCACTACTCTCTCCTCTCACTCCCTCCCACTACTCTCTCCTCTCACTCCCTCCCACTACTCTCTCCTCTCACTCCCCCAATACTCTCTCTTCTCACTCCTCCCACTACTCTCTCCTCTCACTCCTTCCCACTACTCTCTCCTCTCACTCCCTCCCACTACTCTCTCCCCTCACTCCCGCCTACTACTCTCTCCCCTCACTCCCTCCCACTGCTCTCTCCTCTCACTCCCTCCCACTACTCTCTCCTCTCACTCCCTCCCACTACTCTCTCCTCTCACTCCCTCCACTACTCTCTCCTCTCACTCCCGCCTACTACTCTCTCCCCTCATCCCTCCCACTGCTCTCTCCTCTCACTCCCTCCCACTACTCTCTCCTCTCACTCCCTCCCACTACTCTCTCCTCTCCCAACCCCCACTACTCTCTCCTCTCACTCCCTCCCACTACTCTCTCCTCTCACTCCCTCCCACTACTCTCTCCTCTCACTCCCTCCCACTACTCTTTCCTCTCACTCCCTCCCACTACTCTCTCCTCTCACTCCTCCCACTACTCTCTCCTCTCATTCCCCCACTACTCTCTCTTCTCACTCCTCCCACTGCTCTCTCCTCTCACTCCTCCTAATGCTCTCTCCTCTCACTCCCCCACTACTCTCTCTTCTCACTCCCTCCCTCTTCTCTCTCCTCTCACTCCCCATTACTCTCTCTTCTCACTCCCTCCCACTGCTCTCTCCTCTCACTCCCTCCCACTACTCTCTCCTCTCACTCCCGCCAACTACTCTCTCCCCTCACTCCCTCCCACTACTCTCTCCTCTCACTCCCTCCCACTACTCTCTCCTCTCACTCCTCCCACTACTCTCTCCCCTCACTCCCTCCCACTGCTCTCTCCTCTCACTCCCTCCCACTACTCTCTCCTCTCACTCCCTCCCACTACTCTCTCCTCTCACTCCCTCCCACTACTCTCTCCTCTCACTCCCCCACTACTCTCTCTTCTCACTCCTCCCACTGCTCTCTCCTCTCACTCCTCCCACTACTCTCTCCTCTCACTCCCTCCCACTACTCTCTCCTCTCACTCCCCCTACTACTCTCTCCCCTCACTCCCTCCCACTGCTCTCTTCTCTCACTCCTTCCCACTACTCTCTCCTCTCACTCCCTCCCACTACTCTCTCCTCTCACTCCCTCCCACTACTCTCTCCTCTCACTCCCCCAATACTCTCTCTTCTCACTCCTCCCACTACTCTCTCCTCTCACTCCCTCCCACTACTCTCTCCTCTCACTCCCTCCCACTACTCTCTCCTCTCACTCCCGCCTACTACTCTCTCCCCTCACTCCCTCCCACTGCTCTCTCCTCTCACTCCCTCCCACTACTCTCTCCTCTCACTCCCCCTACTACTCTCTCCCCTCACTCCCTCCCACTGCTCTCTCCTCTCACTCCCTCCCACTACTCTCTCCTCTCACTCCCTCCCACTACTCTCTCCTCTCACTCCCTCCCACTACTCTCTCCTCTCACTCCTCCCACTACTCTCTCCCCTCACTCCCTCCAACTACTCTCTCCTCTCACTCCCCCACTACTCTCTCCTCTCACTCCCTCCCACTACTCTCTCCTCTCACTCCCTCCCACTACTCTCTCCTCTCACTCCCGCCTACTACTCTCTCTCCTCATTCCCTCCCACTGACTCTCTCCTCTCACTCCCCCCACTACTCGCTCTTCTCACTCCTTCCCACTACTCTCTCCTCTCACTCCCTCCCACTACTCTCTCCTCTCACTCCCTCCCACTACTCTCTCCTCTCACTCCCTCCCACTACTCTCTCCTCTCACTCCTCCCACTACTCTCTCCTCTCATTCCCCCACTACTCTCTCTTCTCTCTCCTCCCACTGCTCTCTCCTCTCACTCCTCCCAATGCTCTCTCCTCTCATTCCCCCCCACTCCTCTCTCTTCTCACTCCCTCCCTCTACTCTCTCCTCTCACTCCCCCATCACTCTCTCTTCTCACTCCCTCCCACTGCTCTCTCCTCTCACTCCCTCCCACTACTCTCTCCTCTCACTCCCTCCCACTACTCTCCTCTCACTCCCGCCTACTACTCTCTCCCCTCACTCCCTCCCACTTCCCTCTCCTCTCACTCCCTCCCACTACTCTCTCCCCTCACTCCCTCCAACTGCTCTCTCCTCTCACTCCCCCACTACTCTCTCTTCTCACTCCCTCCCTCTACTCTCTCCTCTCACTCCCCCATTACTCTCTCCTCTCACTCCCTCCCACTACTCTCTCCTCTCACTCCCGCCTACTACTCTCTCCCTCACTCCCTCCCACTGCTCTCTCCTCTCACTCCCTCCCACTACTCTCTCCTCTCACTCCCTCCCACTACTCTCTCCTCTCACTCCCTCCCACTACTCTCTCCTCTCACTCCCCCACTACTCTCTTCCCTCACTCCCTCCCACTGCTCTCTTCTCTCACTCCTTCCCACTACTCTCTCCTCTCACTCCCTCCCACTACTCTCTCCTCTCACTCCCTCCCACTACTCTCTCCTCTCACTCCCCCAATACTCTCTCTTCTCACTCCTCCCACTACTCTCTCCTCTCACTCCTTCCCACTACTCTCTCCTTTCACTCCCTCCCACTACTCTCTCCCCTCACTCCCGCCTACTACTCTCTCCCCTCACTCCCTCCCACTGCTCTCTCCTCTCACTCCCTCCCACTACTCTCTCCTCTCACTCCTCCCACTACTCTCTCCCCTCACTCCCTCCAACTACTCTCTCCTCTCACTCCCCCCACTACTCTCTCCTCTCACTCCCTCCCACTACTCTCTCCTCTCACTCCCTCCCACTACTCTCTCCTCTCACTCCCGCCTACTACTCTCTCCCCTCATTCCCTCCCACTGATCTCTCCTCTCACTCCCTCCCACTTCTCTCTCCTCTCACTCCCCCCACTACTCGCTCTTCTCACTCCTTCCCACTACTCTCTCCTCTCACTCCCTCCCACTACTCTCTCCTCTCACTCCCTCCCACTACTCTTTCTTCTCCCTCCCTCCCACTACTCTCTCCTCTCACTCCTCCCACTACTCTCTCCTCTCATTCCCCCACTACTCTCTCTTCTCTCTCCTCCCACTGCTCTCTCCTCTCACTCCTCCCAATGCTCTCTCCTCTCATTCCCCCAACTCCTCTCTCCTTTCACTCCCTCCCACTACTCTCTCCCCTCACTCCCGCCTACTACTCTCTCCCCTCACTCCCTCCCACTGCTCTCTCCTCTCACTCCCTCCCACTACTCTCTCCTCTCACTCCCCCCACTAATTTCTCCTCTCACTCCCTCCACTACTCTCTCCTCTCACTCCCGCCTACTACTCTCTCCCCTCATTCCCTCCCACTGCTCTCTCCTCTCACTCCCTCCCACTACTCTCTCCTCTCACTCCCTCCCACTACTCTCTCCTCTCACTCCCCCAATACTCTCTCTTCTCACTCCCTCCCACTGCTCTCTCCTCTCACTCCTTCCCACTACTCTCTCCTTTCACTCCCTCCCACTACTCTCTCCCTCACTCCCGCCTACTACTCTCTCCCCTCACTCCCTCCCACTGCTCTCTCCTCTCACTCCCTCCCACTACTCTCTCCTCTCACTCCCCCCACTACTTTCTCCTCTCACTCCCTCCACTACTCTCTCCTCTCACTCCCGCCTACTACTCTCTCCCCTCATTCCCTCCCACTGCTCTCTCCTCTCACTCCCTCCCACTACTCTCTCCTCTCACTCCCTCCCACTACTCTCTCCTCTCACTCCCCCCACTACTCGATCCTCTCACTCCCTCCCACTACTCTCTCCTCTCACTCCCTCTCACTACTCTCTACTCTCACTCCCTCCCACTACTCTTTCCTCTCACTCCCTCCCACTACTCTCTCCTCTCACTCCTCCCACTACTCTCTCCCCTCATTCCCCCACTACTCTCTCTTCTCACTCATCCCACTGCTCTCTCCTCTCACTCCTCCCAATGCTCTCTCCTCTCACTCCCCCACTACTCTCTCTTCTCACTCCCTCCCTCTTCTCTCTCCTCTCACTCCCCCATTACTCTCTCTTCTCACTCCCTCCCACTGCACTCTCCACTCACTCCCTCCCACTACTCTCTCCTCTCACTCCCCCTACTACTCTCTCCTCTCACTCCCTCCCACTACTCTCTCCTCTCACTCCCTCCCACTACTCTCTCCTCTCACTCCCTCCCACTACTCTCTCCTCTCACTCCTCCCACTACTCTCTCCTCTCACTCCCTCCACTACTCTCTCCTCTCACTCCCTCCCACTACTCTCTCCTCTCACTCCTCCCACTACTCTCTCCTCTCACTCCCTCCCACTACTCTCTCCTCTCACTCCCCCACTACTCTCTCTTCTCACTCCTCCCACTACTCTCTCCTCTCACTCCTCCCACTACTCTCTCCTCTCACTCCCTCCCACTACTCTCTCCTCTCACTCCCTCCCACTACTCTCTCCTCTCACTCCCCCACTACTCTCTCCTCTCACTCCCTCCCACTGCTCTCTCCTCTCACTCCCTCCCACTACTCTCTCCTCTCACTCCCTCCCACTCTCTCTCCTCTCACTCCCTCCCACTACTCTCTCCTCTCACTCCCTCCCACTACTCTCTCCTCTCACTCCCTCCCACTACTCTCTCCTCTCACTCCCCCCTACTACTCTCTCCTCTCACTCCCTCCCACTGCTCTCTCCTCTCACTCCCTCCCACTACTCTCTCCTCTCACTCCCTCCCACTACTCTCTCCTCTCACTCCCTCCCACTACTCTCTCCTCTCACTCCTCCCACTACTCTCTCCCCTCACTCCCTCCCACTGCTCTCTCCTCTCACTCCTTCCCACTACTCTCTCCTCTCACTCCCTCCCACTACTCTCTCCTCTCACTCCCTCCCACTACTCTCTCCTCTCACTCCTCCCACTACTCTCTCTTCTCACTCCCTCCCACTACTCTCTCCTCTCACTCCCTCCCACTACTCTCTCCTCTCACTCCTCCCACTACTCTCTCCCCTCACTCCCGCCTACTACTCTCTCCCCTCACTCCCTCCCACTGCTCTCTCCTCTCACTCCCTCCCACTACTCTCTCCTCTCACTCCCTCCCACTACTCTCTCCTCTCACTCCCTCCCACTGCTCTCTCCTCTCACTCCCCCACTACTCTCTCCTCTCACTCCCTCCCACTACTCTCTCCTCTCACTCCCCCACTACTCTCTCCTCTCACTCCCTCCCACTACTCTCTCCTCTCACTCCTCCCACTACTCTCTCCTCTCACTCCCTCCCACTGCTCTCTCCTCTCACTCCCTCCCACTACTCTCTCCTCTCACTCCCTCCCACTACTCTCTCCTCTCACTCCCTCCCACTACTCTCTCCTCTCACTCCCTCCCACTACTCTCTCCTCTCACTCCCTCCCACTGCTCTCTTCTCTCACTCCCTCCCACTACTCTCTCCTCTCACTCCCTCCCACTACTCTCTCCTCTCACTCCCTCCCACTACTCTCTCCTCTCACTCCCCCACTACTCTCTCTTCTCACTCCCTCCCACTACTCTCTCCTCTCACTCCCTCCCACTACTCTCTCCTTCACTCCCTCCCACTACTCTCTCCCTCACTCCCGCCTACTCTCTCTCCCTCACTCCCTCCCACTGCTCTCTCCTCTCACTCCCTCCCACAACTCCTCCTCTCACTCCTCCCACTACTCTCTCCCTCACTCCCTCCACTGCTCTCTCCTCTCACTCCCTCCCACTACTCTCTCCTCTCACTCCCTCCCACTACTCTCTCCTCTCACTCCCTCCCACTACTCTCTCCTCTCACTCCTCCCACTACTCTCTCCCTCACTCCCTCCCACTACTCTCTCCTCTCACTCCCTCCCACTACTCTCTCCTCTCACTCCCTCCCACTACTCTCTCCTCTCACTCCCTCCCACTACTCTCTCCTCTCACTCCCGCCTACTACTCTCTCCTCTCACTCCCTCCCACTGCTCTCTCCTCTCACTCCCTCCCACTACTCTCTCCTCTCACTCCCTCCCACTACTCTCTCTCTCACTCCTCCCACTACTCTCTCCTCTCACTCCCTCCCACTACTCTCTCCTCTCACTCCCTCCCACTACTCTCTCCTCTCACTCCCTCCCACTACTCTCTCCTCTCACTCCCTCCACTACTCTCTCCTCTCACTCCCCCACAACTCTCTCTCTCACTCCCTCCCACTGCTCTCTCCTCTCACTCCTCCCACTACTCTCTCCTCTCACTCCCCCACTCCTCTCTCTTCTCACTCCCTCCCACTACTCTCTCCTCTCACCTCCCTCTCTCTCTCACTCCTCCCACTGCTCTCTCCTCTCACTCCCTCCCACTACTCTCTCCTCTCACTCCCTCCCACTCTCTCCTCTCACTCCCCCACTACTCTCTCCTCTCACTCCCTCCCACTACTCCTCTCCTCTCACTCCCTCCCACTGACTCTCTCCTCTCACACCCTCCTACTACTCTCTCCTCTCACTCCCTCCCACTACTCTCTCCTCTCACTCCCTCCAACTACTCTCTCCTCTCACTCCCTCCCACTGCTCTCTCCTCTCACTCCCTCCCACTACTCTCTCCTCTCACTCCCTCCCACTACTCTCTCCTCTCACTCCCTCCCACTACTCTCTCCTCTCACTCCCTCCCACTACTCTCCTCTCACTCCCTCCCACTACTCTCTCCTCTCACCCCTTCCCACTACTCTTTCCTCTCACTCCCTCCCACTACTCTCCTCTCTCTCACTCCCTCCCACTGCTCTCTCCTTCACTCCTCCACTCCTCCTCCCACTCCTCCACTCTCTCTCTCTCACTCCCTCCCACTACTCTCTCCTCTCACTCCTCCCACTACTCTCTCCTCTCACTACCTCCCACTGCTCTCTCCTCTCACTCCCTCCCACTGCTCTCCCTCTCACTCCCTCCCACTACTCTCTCCTCTCACTCCCTCCCACTACTCTCTTCTCTCACTCCCTCCACTACTCTCTCCTCTCACTCCCTCCCACTACTCTCTCTCTCACTCCCCCCACTACTCTCTCCTCTCACTCCCTCCCACTGACTCTCTCCTCTCACTCCCTCCCACTACTCTCTCCTCTCACTCCCTCCCACTACTCTCTCCTCTCACTCCCTCCCACTACTCTCTCCTCTCACTCCCCCCACTACTTTCTTCCTCTCACTCCCTCCCACTACTCTCTCCTCTCACTCCCTCCCACTGACTCTCCTCCTCTCACTCCCTCCCACTACTCTCCTCCTCTCACTCCTCCCACTACTCTCTCCTCTCACTCCCTCCCACTACTCTCTCCTCTCACTCCCTCCCACTACTCTCTCTTCTCTCACTCCCTCCCACTACTCTCTCCTCTCACTCCCCCACTACTCTCTCTCCTCACTCCCTCCCAAAGCTCTCTTCTCTCACTCCTCCCACTGTCTCTCCTCTCACTCCCTCCCACTACTCTCTTCTCTCACTCCCTCCCACTACTCTTCCTCTCACTCCCCATACTCTCTCCTCACTCCCTCCCACTCTCTCTCTCACTCCTCCACTACTCTCTCCCTCACTCCCTCCCACTCTCTCTCCTCTCACTCCCTCCCACTACTCTCTCCTCTCACTCCCTCCCACTACTCTCTCCTCTCACTCCCTCCCACTACTCTCTCCTCTCACTCCCTCCACTACTCTCTCCTCTCACTCCCTCCACTACTCCTCTCTCTCACTCCCTCCCACTGACTCTCTCCTCTCACTCCCTCCCACTACTCTCTCCTCTCACTCCCTCCCACTACTCTCTCCTCTCACTCCCTCTACTCTCTCCTCTCACTCCCTCCCACTACTCTCTCCTCTCACTCCCTCCCACTACTCTCTCCTCTCACTCCCCCCACTACTTTCTCCTCACTCCCTCCCACTGACTCCTTCTCTCACTCCCTCCCACTACTCTCTCCTCTCACTCCCTCCCACTACTCTCTCCTCTCACTCCCTCCCACTGCGTCTCTCCTCTCACTCCCTCCCACTACTCTCTCTCTCACTCCTCCCACCTACCTCTCCTCTCACTCCCTCCCACCTGTACCTCCTTCTCTCACTCCCTCCCACTACTCCTCTCCTCTCACTCCCTCCCACTACTCCTCTCCTCTCACTCCCTCCCACCTGCGACCTCCTCTCCTCTCCACTCCTCTCCTCTCACTCCTCCCTCTCTCTCCTCTCACTCCCTCCCACTGACCTCCTTCTCTCACTCCCCCCACTACCTCCTTCTCTCACTCCCTCCCACCTGGTGACCTTCTCTCACCCCCTCCCACCTGGTGACCTCCTTCTCTCACTCCCTCCCACCTGGTACCTCTTCCTCTCACTCCCTCCCACCTGGCGACCTCCTTCTCTCACTCCCTCCCACATGGTGACCTCCTTCTCTCACTCCTTCCCACCTGGTGACCTCCTTCTCTCACTCCCTCCCACCTGGCGATCTCCTTCTCTCACTCCCTCCCACCTGGCGACCTCCTTCTCTCACTCCCTCCCACCTGGTGACCTCCTTCTCTCACTCCTTCCCACCTGGCGACCTCCTTCTCTCACTCCCTCCCACCTGGTGACCTCCTTTTCTCACTCCCTCCCACCTGGTGACCTCCTTCTCACTCCCTCCCACCTGGTGACCTCCTTCTCTCACTCCCTCCCACCTGGTGACCTCCTTCTCTCACTCCCTCCCACCTGGCGACCTCCTTCTCTCACTCCCTCCCACCTGGTGACCTCCTTCTCTCACTCCCTCCCACCTGGCGACCTCCTTCTCTCACTCCCTCCCACCTGGTGACCTCCTTCTCTCACTCCCTCCCACCTGGTGACCTCCTTCTCTCACCCCCTCCCACCTGGCGACCTCCTTCTCTCACTCCCTCCCACCTGGTGACCTCCTTCTCTCACTCCCTCCCACCTGATGACCTCCTTCTCTCACTCCCTCCCACCTGGCGACCTCCTTCTCTCACTCCCTCCCACCTGGCGACCTCCTTCTCTCACTCCCTCCCACCTGGTGACCTCCTTCTCTCACTCCTTCCCACCTGGTGACCTCCTTCTCTCACTCTCTCCCACCTGGTGACCTCCTTCTCTCACTCCCTCCCACCTGGTGACCTCCTTCTCTCACTCCCTCCCACCTGGCGACCTCCTTCTCTCACTCCCTCCCACCTGGCGACCTCCTTCTCTCACTCCCTCCCACCTGGTGACCTCCTTCTCTCACTCCCTCCCACCTGGTGACCTCCTTCTCTCACTCCCTCCCACCTGGCGACCTCCTTCTCTCACTCCCTCCCACCTGGTGACCTCCTTCTCTCACTCCCTCCCACCTGGCGACCTCCTTCTCTCACTCCCTCCCACCTGGTGACCTCCTTCTCTCACTCCCTCCCACCTGGTGACCTCCTTCTCTCACTCCCTCCCACCTGGCGACCTCCTTCTCTCACTCCCTCCCACCTGGTGACATCCTTCTCTCACTCCTTCCCACCTGGTGACCTCCTTCTCTCACTCCCTCCCACCTGGTGACCTTCTTCTCTCACTCCCTCCCACCTGGCGACCTCCTTCTCTCACTCCCTCCCACATGGTGACCTCCTTCTCTCACTCCTTCCCACCTGGTGACCTTCTTCTCTCACTCCCTCCCACCTGGCGATCTCCTTCTCTCACTCCCTCCCACCTGGCGACCTCCTTCTCTCACTCCCTCCCACCTGGTGACCTCCTTCTCTCACTCCTTCCCACCTGGCGACCTCCTTCTCTCACTCCCTCCCACCTGGTGACCTCCTTCTCTCACTCCCTCCCACCTGGTGACCTCCTTCTCACTCCCTCCCACCTGGTGACCTCCTTCTCTCACTCCCTCCCACCTGGTGACCTCCTTCTCTCACTCCCTCCCACCTGGCGACCTCCTTCTCTCACTCCCTCCCACCTGGTGACCTCCTTCTCTCACTCCCTCCCACCTGGCGACCTCCTTCTCTCACTCCCTCCCACCTGGTGACCTCCTTCTCTCACTCCCTCCCACCTGGTGACCTCCTTCTCTCACCCCCTCCCACCTGGCGACCTCCTTCTCTCACTCCCTCCCACCTGGTGACCTCCTTCTCTCACTCCCTCCCACCTGATGACCTCCTTCTCTCACTCCCTCCCACCTGGCGACCTCCTTCTCTCACTCCCTCCCACCTGGCGACCTCCTTCTCTCACTCCCTCCCACCTGGTGACCTCCTTCTCTCACTCCTTCCCACCTGGTGACCTCCTTCTCTCACTCTCTCCCACCTGGTGACCTCCTTCTCTCACTCCTTTCCACCTGGCGACCTCCTTCTCTCACTCCCCCCACCTGGTGACCTCCTTCTCTCACTCCCTCCCACCTGGTGACCTCCTTCTCTCACTCCCTCCCACCTGGTGACCTCCTTCTCTCACTCCTTCCCACCTGGTGACCTCCTTCTCTCACTCCCTCCCACCTGGTGACCTCCTTCTCTCACTCCTTCCCAGCCTGGCGACCTCCTTCTCTCACTCCCTCCCACCTGGTGACCTCCTTCTCTCACTCCCTCCCACCTGGTGACCTCCTTCTCTCACTCCCTCCCACCTGGTGACCTCCTTCTCTCACTCCCTCCCACCTGGTGACCTCCTTCTCTCACTCCCTCCCACCTGGTGACCTCCTTCTCTCACTCCCCCCACCTGGTGACCTTCTTCTCTCACTCCCCCCACCTGGCGACCTCCTTCTCTCACTCCCTCCCACCTGGTGACCTCCTTCTCTCACTCCCTCCCATCTGGCGACCTCCTTCTCTCACTCTCTCCCTTCTGGTGACCTCCTTCTCTCACTTCCTCCCACCTGGCGACCTCCTTCTCTCACTCCCTCCCACCCGGTGACCACTTGGGGGTGGGGGGGGGGGGGGCTGACAGGTCAAGGTAAAGTCGTCCTAACTGATACACATGACTCCTCTCCTGCACCTCCTGACCTGACGAAGGATACTCTACCTGTAGGCTCCTTCAGGATACCGACCTGGAGAAGGACCTTGTGTATGGGTGGAGAGGGACCTGGTGTACGGGTGGAGAGGGACCTGGTGTACGGGTGGAGAGGGACCTGGTGTACGGGTGTAGAGGGACCTGGTGTACGGGTGGAGAGGGACCTGGTGTACGGGTGGAGAGGGACCTGTTGTACGGGTGGAGAGGGACCTGGTGTACGGGTGGAGAGGGACCTGGTGTACGGGTGGAGAAGGACCTGGTGTATGGGTGGAGAGGGACCTGGTGTACGGGTGGAGAGGGACCTGGTGTACGGGTGGAGAGGGACCTGGAGTACGGGTGGAGAGGGACCTGGTGTACGGGAGGAGAGGGACCTGGTGTATGGGTGGAGAGGGACCTGGTGTACGGGTGGAGCGGGACCTGGTGTACGGGTGTAGAGGGACCTGGTGTACGGGTGGAGAGGGACCTGGTGTACGGGTGGAGAGGGACCTTGTGTACGGGTGGAGAGGGACCTGGTGTACGGGGAGAGAGGGACCTGGTGTACGGGTGGAGAGGGACCTGGTGTACGGGTGGAGAGGGACCTTGTGTAAGGGTGGAGAGGGACCTGGTGTACGGGTGGAGAGGGACGTGGTGTACGGGTGGAGAGGGACCTGGCGTACGGGTGGAGAGGGACCTTGTGTATGGGTGGAGAGGGACCTTGTGTAAGGGTGGAGAGGGACCTGGTGTACGGGTGGAGAGGGACCTTGTGTACGAGTGGAGAGGGACCTGGTGTACGAGTGGAGAGGGACCTGGTGTACGGGTGGAGAGGGACCTGGTGTACGGGTGGAGAAGGACCTTGTGTAAGGGTGGAGAGGGACCTGGTGTACGGGTGGAGAGGGACCTGGTGTACGGGTGGAGAGGGACCTGGTGTACGGGTGGAGAGGGACCTTGTGTATGGGTGGAGAGGGACCTTGTGTAAGGGTGGAGACGGACCTGATGTACGGGTGGAGAGGGACCTGGTGTACTGGGAGAGAGGGACCTGGTGTACGGGTGGAGAGGGACCTGGTGTACGGGTGGAGAGGGACCTTGTGTAAGGGTGGAGAGGGACCTGGTGTACGGGTGGAGAGGGACGTGGTGTACGGGTGGAGAGGGACCTGGCGTACGGGTGGAGAGGGACCTTGTGTATGGGTGGAGAGGGACCTTGTGTAAGGGTGGAGAGGGACCTGGTGTACGGGTGGAGAGGGACCTTGTGTACGAGTGGAGAGGGACCTGGTGTACGAGTGGAGAGGGACCTGGTGTACGGGTGGAGAGGGACCTGGTGTACGGGTGGAGAAGGACCTTGTGTAAGGGTGGAGAGGGACCTGGTGTACGGGTGGAGAGGGACCTGGTGTACGGGTGGAGAGGGACCTGGTGTACGGGTGGAGAGGGACCTTGTGTATGGGTGGAGAGGGACCTTGTGTAAGGGTGGAGACGGACCTGATGTACGGGTGGAGAGGGACCTTGTGTATGGGTGGAGAGGGACCTTGTGTAAGGGTGGAGAGGGACCTGGTGTACGGGTGGAGAGGGGCCTTGTGTATGGGTGGAGAGGGACCTGGTGTATGGGTGGAGAGGGACCTGGTGTACGGGTGGAGAGGGACCTGGTGTGCGTCGTGACAAAATTGAGAAAACGAGAGAGAGAGAGAGAGAGAGAGAGAGAGAGAGAGAGAGAGAGAGAGAGAGAGAGAGAGAGAGAGAGAGAGCCTGCCTAAGACCCAGTACAATCCCTGGGGCTCCATGACACAGTTTCCTAACTTCCCCGCCAGATTTTGTTCCTCACCCGTCTTTATTTTAAATCTCATTCCCCTCATAAACTTTCTAGGTCAGGTATAGAATTATTTTACATCTTCTATGTCACTAAGACTTTTTTTCCCCACCTGTATACGAAAGAATTATGACACATATTGTATAATTATTCTGTTCGTGGGAATTTCGTTACACAGACTGTACTATTTTCAACGGTATTTTTTTTTAAATCATAATAGATCATCTCTTTTAGTCTATGTTAGTCTAAGTTCTTTCTTCTTTATTTTATGTAAGTTCCCTACACTCTATGCCACATTACTAGCTTCACCTTCAAGTGTAGTTTATCATACGTATTATTCTGTGTCTCAGGTGAGTGTATGTTCTCCACACGAGTCTATACCACAACAGGGGGTGAGGGCAGAGAACGTAAGAACATAAGAACATAGGAAAATAAGGAGTCTGCAAGTGCAATAGGCCGGTTGGCCTGTGCATGGCAGCTCCTGTCGAGAGTTACTACCACTCTATCATCCATGAATCTATCTAGCCTCCTTTTGAAACTTTCCAGAGTTCCCGCACTTACTACAAAGTTGCTAAGCTTGTTCCACTCGTCCACCACCCTATTTGTGAACCAGTTTCTTCCTATCTCCCTCCTAAACCTAAACTTATCCAACTTGAATCCGTTGCTCCGAGTCCTATCCTGCTCGGATATTATAAGAACTTTATCTATATCACCTTTATTGATTCCTTTCACCCACTTAAATACTTCTATCATATCTCCCCACACTCTTCGTCTTTCTAGGGAATGCAAGTTAAGTTTCTTTAACCTATCCTGATATGGAAGGTTTCTAAGTCCCGGAATCATTTTCGTCATTCTTCGCTGCACCGACTCCAGTGAATTTATATCCATTCTATAATAGGGGCACCAGAACTGAACCGCATAATCGAGGTGCGGCCTAACTAGCGCAAGATATAGTTGCAATAAGACCTCTGCACTCTTGTTACTTACACTTCTAGATATAAAACCCAATACTCTGTTTGCCTTATTTCGGACATTAACGCACTGGTTTCTAGGTCGTATGTCCGGGTTTACAAGTACCCCTAGTAGGGTGTGTCAATTTTGTCAACATGTTAAAAATCAAATTTGGTAGTCAAAATATTATGCCTCTTTATGTCTAAACTTGAGATTAGCAAACAAAAATGAATTGAAATAACCCTCACCTACATCAATTATACCTTAAAGTTTCAAATATCAGTATTTCAACAAATTAATGAGACTTGATTAGAATTATTCACTTGATATTAACTAATCTCATGTAAGCATATGGATTATGGAGTATTTTATGGTTCTATAGCTTGTGTACAATATGCATGTCAGAACATGAACATGAACAGGCTCTCCGTGTGGGACAGTTTAATTCTTGTTTTGACTTGTACCAAGCGTGAGGATAAGGCGCCCGGCTCACTCTCCTTCTAGATATCATAGACGGTGGTTTGCTCTCATTGCACTTGCACCTACTCTACCAGACGAATTCTACATTTTAATTATTGTAAGTAGGGCATATTGATTGTCGCAGTTACTTATATCATTGTATAAAACATTATGTTCTAAGAAATTATTATGTTATTTCTGTTACAGCATTTTTGATAAACAAATTGATATTTTTTGAAACAACAATTGAATTATGAAACATTGAAATATTTTTCTATTTGTCAGATAGTGTGAAGATGTCAAAATTGAAGACAAGAAGTCAGTTGTCAACCCACTTGAGCCTGCTAGTTGGTAAAGGGAAGGAGCTTCCTGTATCAGAACTTCCAACAGTGAGAGACATGCTAAGATTAGGGTTACTCCTTCGAGAAAAAAATGCAAAGGACAGAAGGAACTATACAGATAAAGAACTCATAAATGACATGATAGTCCCTCTTCTGCATCAATGGACAAAAGCTAATGCACTATTCAAACCACCTGTGATTAATCAGTGTCGAACTATTGAGCTAAAACTAACGAAATTATGGCACAAAGCAGTTGAAACATCACTTGGTAAAGGAAACTTGGCCAGGAAAAATGAATTTCTGCACACACTTGATACTCTGTTTGACATTTTGACCTGCAAGTGCTCCATACAATTATGTTCTGAATCCAACTGTTCTCACTCAGGTAAGAGAGAAAATAATTCCCACATTGATTGTGGTTGTCCTCGTGAAAAGAAGATCCCTGTTTTAGAGCTTGAATTTATAAAGGCACAGAGGACAAAGGCAGAAGGCCAAGGAAGTATGCAAATGGGTTCAATAGATTATTCAGAAACAAAGAAGCAGATTGCTAATGCCAAGAAGAGAGAACAAATCCGAGAGAGGGAACAAAAGAAGAAAATGAAGAGTGAAGAAGCCATCCAAAGAGAGGAAGAGCTGTGTCAAGATGTTTATCACTTCTTTGATAGTTCTTCTGATGAACAGGAAGCAACATCAGATGATAGTTCCAAAGAGCCATCTGAACCTTTACCAAAGAAAATGAAATACAACACAAGAAATATTTCAAACATTGCTTTAGCTAGTATTCGCCACCATGCTGGACTTCGTGAGGCTGCAGAAATTGCAACTGCCGCTTGGATAGATGCAGGCCTCATCAGCCGAGAGGATGTATCTTTGGTGATAGATCATAATAAAATTAGAAGAGCACAAGAAAAAATAATGAAGGAAATATCTGATCAGCATGAAAAAGATTTAAGCGAGGGAGAGCTCTCCTGTCTTTTGTTTGATGGAAGAATAGATGACACAAAAGTTTTGCTAGAAGTAGAGGGAGTGAACAGAAAGTTTCCAGGTCTCATCAAAGAAGAACACTACTCTGTCTGTTCGGAGCCTGGTGGTCGGTTTTTGTTTCACTTTGCTCCCGAAACTGAAGTAGAAGGGAAGAAACATGCAGAGGTCATTGCTGATCATATTTTATGTTGGGTTCAGGAGAGAGGACTTGGCAGTTCACTGCAGGCTGTTGGTGGAGATTCAACTGCAGTGAACACCGAATGGCAGGGGGGTGTAATGACGCATTTAGAGAAAAAACTAGGAAGAAAACTTGTTTGGATTGTATGTGATTTACATACAGGCGAGCTACCTCTTCGTCATCTCATCCAGGAACTTGATGGTCCTACAAAGAGCAACAACAAGTGGTCAGGTCCCCTTGGCATCATGCTGGATGAAGCAACACAACTAGAAATAAATACAACCTTTCCAAAGGTCGAAGTTGGCCCTCCCCTTCCGGCGTTGTCTGAAGGAGTCATCGAAGATCTCAGCACAGATCAATCCTATGCTTATCGTATTGCCCAAGCAATAAGATCAGGAGAAGTGCCTCAGTCATTGGCTCTCTTGGAGATTGGACCTGTCAGTCACAGCCGTTGGTTAACTACAGCTCTTCGTTTCTGCAGGATTTGGATTTCCAAACACGAATTGAAGGGCAAAGTGCTGAAGAATTTGAGGTTAATTGTTGAATTTATTATTGGAGTTTATCTTCCCCAGTGGTTTAGTGTGAAACTTAATCCTATGTGGGTGGATGGGCCCAATCACCTTTTGTTTCAATTGCAGCTAGTAAGAACACAGAGGAAGGTAGTGAGGGACATCGTGTTACCTGTGGCAAGAAGGTCCGCTTGGTATGCTCGATCAGAAGCAGTTTTGCAAGCAATGCTTTGCAGTCAATGTACCAATCTCCGAACCGAGGCTGTAGAAGTCATTCTAAAGATTAGAGGAACGCTAATAGATGACGACCAGTTGGGAGACTGTTCGTTTCATTCAAGAAAAGTTCCCCCAATAAACGTCAATGCCACCAAATTGTCAGAATTGGTTGACTTGAGTTTGGAAGTCTTAGAGCCACCATTGACAACAAGTCTAACTAGCCATGAATTGAGAAACCTTAAAGAGACTCCAATGCAGGTGCCGAAGTGGCCTTCCCACACTCAAAGTGTGGAGAGATGTGTGAAAATGGTCACAGAAGCAGCGGGCCATGTTTACAGCCACGAGAGGCGAGAAGGTTACATCAAAGCACAAATAGCAAGCAGACTACTGATGACAAGAAACCAAAGCAAAGAGAGTATGAAGGCATTGGTTACTTTCAAATAGACTACGGATAATAAAATATAATAATATGAAACTTGAAACAGTAACATGTGTGCAAACGCTGGTTATGTTATAAATTCACAAATATGTACATTTAGAAATCCATTTGATGTAGGTAGGACTCATTATATAAAAAAATTTATGCCAGAATATTGTTTTGCATGCTTAAAGACTACAATAAATTGCTACCAAATTACTCGATTTTCAATTTAGCCAGTTCACCCCCTAAATTGACACACCCTAACCCCTAGGTCTCTTTCACAAGTCGACTTCTCTAGATTGATGTTGTTAAGGCTGTATACAATATAAGTATTTGTTCTTCCAATATTAAGTACGCTGCACTTGCTGGTGTTGAATTTCATTTGCCATTTTTCAGACCACCCCTGCAGTTTATTTAGATCCTCCTGTAATGCATTTGCATCCTGCCCTGAATTAATCTGCCGCCCTATTTTGGTGTCATCCGCAAACTTGCTTATGTCACTGCTGATCCCAGTATCTAGATCGTTTATGTAGATTATGAACAAGAGTGGGCCTAGTACTGACCCCTGGGGAACCCCACTGGTTACACAGCCCACTCAGATTTAACACCATCTACGCTGACCCTCTGCGTTCTATCGGCGAGCCATGATTTTATCCAATTTAAAACTTTCCCCTCGATACCATGAGCCTTAATTTTTCTCAGAAGCCTCTGATGCGGTACTCTGTCAAATGCTTTGCTAAAGTCTAAGTAAATAACATCGTAATTTTCGTCATTATCTACTACCTCGAAGACTTAACTAAAAAACGTCAGCAGATTTGTGAGACAAGATTTTCCCTTTGTAAACCCATGTTGTGAGTCGTAGATTAATTTGCTTTTCTCTAGATGTGATCGGATGCTATCTGCTATAATTGATTCAAGAAATTTCTCCACTACTGACGTCAAAGTGATCGGCCGGTAATATGACGCTGATGCTCTGTCTCCCTTTCTGAATATGGGTACTACATTTGCCTGTTTCCACAAGTCTGGCACAACTCCCGTGTCTAATGATTTTGTTAATAAGTTTACGAGGGGTCCGCTAATCTGTCCCCTACACTCTTTCAAGACTCGAGGGAAAATTTCATCCGGCCCTGGGGATGACTTTTATGTGGCTTTCTTGTGTGTGTGTGTGTGTGTGTGTGTGCGTGTGTGTGTGTGTGTGTGTGTGTAAGTCATGTTGGGAATGAATTATCTCTTGACTTCTCTTTTCCTGTTTTACTCTGTCTATCATTTTCTCTTTTTTGTCTCTCTCTCTCTCTCTCTCTCTTCGGTCGTTCTTCTAGTTCGGTTATAGTTGCTCGCAATGATAGAGAGAGAGAGAGAGAGAGAGAGAGAGAGAGAGAGAGAGAGAGAGAGAGAGAGAGAGAGAGAGAGACTGACCAACACCACCTCACTTGATACAGCCAATAAAAGCGTTGATTAAATTCCAACTGGAATATTCCCACTACAGGTCGACTACCCCCTCCCTTCCCCCACTCCAACTACTCCCCCCTTCCCCTACTACTCCCCCCCTTCCCCCACCACCGGTCACATCACCTGTTGAAAGAAGCACAATTGTCTGTTGGCATTAACATTTATTTTTCGTGGATTGTCGTCGATAATTTGTGATAAATGTTTTTTTTTTATGATATTTATGAAATGTTTAGTGAGGTGTTGTAAATTAAGGCTCTTATTGGCTGTTTTGTTTATGACGTCAGGAGAAGAACATGTCCTCTTTTGTTCTTATTGGTTTTAGGAAATGTAGTGTATATGACGTCATGAGATAAATACGATTCTTTAGCCTCTTATTGGTTGTAGTGTTATATTTATGACGTCATATTTGTTACCTATGTTGTTATTGGTTGGCGATATGGTCTACACATGACCTCACAGTATAATCAAATCAAATAATTGTTTTATCATTTTGGGTGTCAACCGGCCTACTTCTGACGTCAAAATATAAACACGTACATCAGTGTTCTTACTGGCTGGAACTGCTTGACTACTTATGACACCATCAGATTACCACATCTACCATTATTCCAATTGGCTTTACCAAATGGTGTACTCATGACGTCACTAGATAATCCCGCCCATCTCTGATTTTATTGGCTGCATGAAAATAGGCCAACTCATGACGTCAGCAGAGTAGCACCGCCCACCTCGCCCACAAACACCCGCTTGTTAAATATAAACAAACCCGGGGTTGGCTTCCCACATTTTTCAGTATATTTTGTAAACAAACGAGAGAGGTTGCCGACGGTGAGATTTGTTGCAAACGAGTATCGCCATTACGGTCCAGGGGTCGACTACCTCACACAGGATTTAGGGCCATATGGAGGCCCCAGCACCTCCATGTGTATAATAATGTGAGTCATACAGTGCTAACCAACACGGTGATCACTACGTCGATGTTTCTGAGGTGAGGCTGCCAGGTTCTCGACCCTACTGGTGCTTTACAGGAGCTTGCATATATTAAACACGTGTGTATATATGCAGATCTTCATGTGTGTAGACAATGCTATTACACACACACACACACACACACACCATCTCTGCATCAGGAGAAGGAGTCGTTTTCGTGTCATTCCGACCCATTATGTTACCTCCTCTTATAAATTAACATACAAGACGACAGTATCCACAAGCCAGCATAAACGGACATAGACCCACAATACAACTCAGTTAAAGAAGATGAAATATTGCCTTTGACAGTTATTCAACAGACATGAAGCCATAATATGAATTTCCCGGGCAGTAGGTGAAGCGTCTGGCAGCGCGGCTCGGTGATGGCGACCACCTCCGGCAGGCAGCGTCACTTCACAAGGTCCCCGGCCCCGGATGTTCATATTCGTAAAAGTTATGATTCCTCGTTCTCAACCATTTATAGTATCAAAGTACCTAATGCTTTTATCTATAATGAAGGAAGGTGATTTATGGATGGCACACTAATGGAAGAACGAGGGTCTGGCGTAAAAAAATATAGTGGTTATTTTTGCCGTACACGTCGTGCTGTACTGTATGTTGCTGTACGATGTTGTCTGGTACACACAGTCACCATAGTCTACACTATATAAGTACACACAGTCACCATAGTCTACACTATATAGGTACACAGTCACTATAGTCTACCCTGTATAGGTACACACAGTCACCATAGTCTACACTATATAGGTACACACAGTCACCATAGTCCACCCTGTATAGGTACACAGTCACCATAGTCTACACTATATAGGTACACACAGTCACCATAGTCTACACTATATAGGTGCACACAGTCACCATATTCTATACTATATAGGTACACACAGTCACCATATTCTACACTATATAGGTACACAGTCACCATAGTGTAGTGGACTTCTCCCCTACAAGCTGCCACGCACCACCTGTTACCGCCTTCCCTAGCAACCAAGCGTATCCGCATTCCATTGCCCGCCGTATCCTAGCAACGGAACTAGTCACCGGCTACTTCTCGGGTTTTTCCACCATGACTCATAGCCGCTGCTGGGTGTATATAAGCTCTGTCTCTCCATTGAGATGCATTCTGACCAATCTTCTTGAACAAGCAACATCTCCTCCAGCAAGCTCCACACTGTTAACATTTCATTCAACCAGGAGGCCAGCAACAGGCAACATCTTCTCTAATGGAGCTCCTGCACACATACCTCCTTCGACAAGCTACTCACCACACGTCTCTACCAAGCAGCCCCTCACCACACAGCACCTCCAGCACCAGACTGTCTATCATATAACTTATATATTATACAAGAAAACCACATTAGAGTTTCCTTCCATCCTGAGTGCTAGACAACTTTAATATCTCGATACCCCTACAATGGTGACTCCCGGAGATAAGCACTCACACAGGATGGAGGACGGACGGATCTCTCTGCCGATTTTCAACCACAACGTCGAGGACTGGCTTGACCATGTGGAAGCAGCCCTCGCCGGCTCACGAGCGACCGACGAACAAAAGTATTGCGCCCTGCTTTGTGCCTTACCCACGGAAGTGGCCACGCGGGTCTCACAAACCATTCCCAACCCTCCAGATCACAACAAATTCGCTACCCTGCGGGCTGCCTTGAAGACGTGTTATCAACAGACCAGCCCCAATCTCCTGCAAGATCTATCCTCTACCTCCCTCGGGAACTCAACCCCGGGACGTCTCTGGGAGGAGATGTGTCGGCTGAACTCCCGTCACACAGACAGACTCCCCGACTCTATCCTGCGCCAGCTTCACGCACAAAAGCTACCCACAGAAGTACGCAACATCCTGTCCGCAGTAGATTACTCTACGACACCGGAACTATATGCAACCGCGGCAGATACCCAGAAGACAGCCATCACCACTCCGTTCGGACTCTTCGAGTACACTTTCATGAGTTTTGGCTTACGCAATGCAGCACAGACTTTCCAGAGGTTCATGGACCATATGCTTCGCGACCTCGATTTTGTCACCGTCTACATTGACGACATCCTCGTCGCATCTTCGACGCCTGCCGAGCACCACCACCACCTACAACTCCTTCTCCAACGCCTGCAGAACAACAACATGAAAGTTCATCCTGCTAAGTGCGTCTTTGGAACCTCGGCCATCGATTTCCTCGGTCACAGAGTCAAACCGGCCGCCTTACCCGTCGGGCCCCCAGCCCAGCAGCACCATCAACAAACTACGCCTGCACCAGTCCACCCGCAGTTACCACCGGCAGCAACACCACGCCCACGACATTTCTGGGCACCCTCTTTTCACCCTCATGTACAACCTGCTCCTGTCATAGAACCTGAACCTGTAGTAAGCCTCCCTCCTATCATAGAACCTGCTCCTGTCATAGACCCTCCTCCTGTCATAGAACCTGAACCTGCTCCTGCCATGGACCCTCCTCCTGACGCAGCCCCTGCAGCAGCAGGAGCACAACAACCATTGCTTGTACAACCTCCTCTAATCCCAAACCCTCTTTCTCCTCCTAATTCTCCCACAGGTTTTGTGTCACTGGACGGAGTTGTTACACGTAGCGGTCGAGTCGTACATACACCTGCCCGGTATGTGTTATGTGTGGGACACAACCCGGACAACATCCAGCCTCCCGCCGCGCCGGGAGGGGAGGGGGAGTATTGTAGTGGACTTCTCCCCTACAAGCTGCCACGCACCACCTGTTACCGCCTTCCCTAGCAACCAAGCGTATCCGCATTCCATTGCCCGCCGTATCCTAGCAACGGAACTAGTCACCGGCTACTTCTCGGGTTTTTCCACCATGACTCATAGCCGCTGCTGGGTGTATATAAGCTCTGTCTCTCCATCGAGATGCATTCTGACCAATCTTCTTGAACAAGCAACATCTCCTCCAGCAAGCTCCACACTGTTAACATTTCATTCAACCAGGAGGCCAGCAACAGGCAACATCTTCTCTAACGGAGCTCCTGCACACATACCTCCTTCGACAAGCTACTCACCGCACGTCTCTACCAAGCAGCCCCTCACCACACAGCACCTCCAGCACCAGACTGTCTATCATATAACTTATATATTATACAAGAAAACCACATTAGAGTTTCCTTCCATCCTGAGTGCTAGACAACTTTAATATCTCGATACCCCTACAATAGTCTACACCATATAGGTACACACACTCACCATAGTCTACACTATATAGGTACACACAGTCACCATAGTCCACCCTGTATAGGTACACAGTCACCATAGTCTACACTATATAGGTACACACAGTCACCATAGTCTACACTATATAGGTGCACACAGTCACCATATTCTACACTATATAGGTACACACAGTCACCATAGTCTACACTATATAGGTACACACAGTCACCATAGTCTACACTATATAGGTGCACACAGTCACCATATTCTACACTATATAGGTACACACAGTCACCATAGTCTACACTATATAGGTACACACAGTCACCAAAGTCTACACCATATAGGTACACACAGTCACCATAGTCTACACTATATAGGTACACACAGTCACCATAGTCTACACTATATAGGTACACACACTCACCATAGTCTACACTATATAGGTACACATAGTCACCATAGTCTACCCTGTATAGGTACACAGTCACCATAGTCTACACTATATAGGTACACTATACTGCCAGACTGGGAGTCACTAATACTAAGGGTAAATACTCAACTCTAATCTTAATTTCTAAGGGTCGCTGTCACCAGACCCCCTCTGGACAGCATGTAGCTCGTTAGGTAGCGTGCAGACTGGACTAGGCATTGGGCTAGGTTTTCCATTGACCAGATCGATAAGGGGAAAGAAGGGTGAAACCATAACATGTCTTAATTAATTTATTCCTTATAAAGCATACTGGTAAAAAACATACACATGAATTGGTCTTCCTCAGAAGAACAACGAAAATGATAATTACCCAGATGGGCACCAGACGTCTTACATTAATGGCGTGTCATCCACATACTTATTGTATAACAATCTGTGACCACCTTACCTAGGTCATTCCTTCTTACACTATCCCTTAACACATCAGACTGCTCCACCTGTATGGAATATAGCACCGTCGGTTATCATACATAGTAGCACCATCTCAACACACCTGTTACACTCCACACCTGCACTTTTAGGTATACACAACTGGCACCTCGTTCACACACCGCCCTCGGTGGGTAAAGACGAGGGCTTCACCCAGAGCCATACCAGTACTATTTCTACGCCTGGTATTAATAGGTCCCTCCAAGTGACGACCGCAGAGTTTCTCACGGTCTCCTTATTTGTGACTACCCATTTGGAGTGGTGTGCTGGAAATCCACAGGTTCACAGTGGATTGGCATAGCTGGGAGTAGTCACCACCTGTTGGGACGCTCATAGGGATAATGGCTGCCGGGCAGCAAGGCACTCCGACCGCATGGAACCTGAGGTGACGGTAGAACGAGGAAGACTCAGAAATAATGCCTGACGGGCGGTTATCACACCCCCTAACACATTACTATTACACTTATACATCAGGCAAAGCTTTACACTGTAATAACTTCTATATAAACCTTAATTATAGGGCGGGATATAGCCCGATAGGACACTGACCTGAGGTGACGGTAGAACGGAGGGTACTGAGGGCAGTGCCCTGCCGCTCGTCACCGCGTAGGCCTACAGTTTCCAATCTTTAATTTTTACTTTTGTTTCTTACGGTTCTCACCTGAACACTTTTCGGTATATTGTCACTCATGACTTATAAACACATATTTTAATCCTAAATTACACACTAAGGTAAGGTCTTGGTTTGCCAGTTCGTGGGTAAATTCATGGGGTTATAATATCCACGCGCACACCGCCCTCGGTGGGTAGATGACGCGCCTTGAAACAAAGGCTGAATGTTCATGGCGGGGGTGTATCAACTTCCCTTAAAACTGTAATGAGGGATCCTCCTCTCACACATTGCACTATTTGAACACAGACATAAGATTCTCTGATCACTGTACCTGTCGTGGGTATATGTCACGTGAGGATACGAGGTGTATTAAGTTCATACCGACGCATACAAGATATTTCCTTTCAAGTATAGTTTCTGGGTCACTTCCAACACCTCACAGAGTTCTGATACATAAATCCTTTTTCCAGATCATTGTTCTCATGTGTTTTCATATGATATCTGTGGAAGTTATGTTCGCTACACGTTCACAGACGTAAATAATATGACCTTCAAACCCTGATCCACACTTAGTCCTACAGTACACTAGTCCGGCTCAACTGAACTTTAACATTCATCTTATGGATACCCTGAGTTCTCCTTAATGCTATGAATACATATAATTAACATTATATAACTGTACCTGGGCACAATACAACACATGGTCTAGTAACATTGAGTAGGTGAGTTATCCTTTATCAATGTTTCCCGTTTTCTGAGGTTCTACAAGCGCGGTGGATTTGAATGTTATATAGCGTAATATGAATTAAATGGGGATTTTAGGAATGACAATGATGTACGCAGTCCAACACACAGTCACCATAGTCTACACTATATAGGTACACACAGTCACTATAGTCTACCCTATATAGGTACACACAGTCACCATAGTCTACACTATATAGGTACACACAGTCACTATAGTCTACCCTATATAGGTACACACAGTCACCATAGTCTACACTATATAGGTACACACAGTCACTATAGTCTACACTATATAGGTACGCACCTACCTTGAACACACTCTACATCTACCATGAACTCACTCTAGCACACCCTACACCTACCTTGAACACACTCTAACACACCCTACACCTACCTTGAACGCACTTCAACACACCTTGACATGCACTAACACACCTGAACACATGCTAAGACACTTTCACACACTCTAAAACACTCTGGGACGCACTAACATACCACCCTAACACACACTAACACACCTCGACACACCCCCAACGCACTCTGGCACGCAATAACACACCCTAACACACCCCATCACGCACTAACACACCTTAATACACACTAACACACTCTGGGACACACCAACCCTCCCTAACACACTATGGCACGCACAAACGCACCCCAACACGTACTAACACATCTTAACACACTCTAACACACTCTGGCAGCTGCAGCACGCACCTCAGCACACCCTAACACACCTCAACACACCCCAACACACCCTAACACACCTTAACACACCCTAACACACCCCAACACACCCTAACACACCTTGGCAGCTGCAGCACGCACCACTCGCTCCATCAAGCATTTCACGGTCACTTTTCCTCCACAAAACGGTTCGACAATTTCTATGTAAATGTTGACTGTTGTGGCGTAGCTTTCTGTTGTTGTCCTGTTGGTCCTGTTGTTTTCCGCCTCCTGTTGTCTCTGTTGTTGTCCTCCTGTTGCTGTCTTCCTGATGGTTCCGTTATTGTCCTCCTGTGGTTGTCCTCCTGTTGTTGTCCTCCCGTTAACTCTATTGTTGTCCTCCAGTTGTCTGTGTTGTTGTCCTCCTGTTGTCTGTGTTGTTATCCTCCTGTTGTCTGTGTTGTTGTCCTCCTGTTGTCTCTGTTGTTGTCCTCCTGTTGTCTCTGCTGTTGTCCTCCAGTTGTCTCTGTTGTTGTCCTCCTGTTGTCTCTGTTGTTGTCCTCCTGTTGTCTGTGTTGTTGTCCTCCTGTTGTCTCTGTTGTTGTCCTCCTGTTGTCTCTGTTGTTGTCCTCCAGTTGTCTCTGTTGTTGTCCTCCTGTTGTCTGTGTTGTTGTCCTCCTGTTGTCTGTGTTGTTGTCCTCCTGTTGTCTCTGTTGTTGTCCTCCTGTTGTCTCTGTTGTTGTCCTCCAGTTGTCTCTGTTGTTGTCCTCCTGTTGTCTCTGTTGTTGTCCTCCTGTTGTCTCTGTTGTTGTCCTCCTGTTGTCTGTGTTGTTGTCCTCCTGTTGTTGTCCTCCTGTTGTCTCTGTTGTTGTCCTCCTGTTGTCTCTGTTGTTCTCCTCCTGTTGTCTGTGTTGTTGTCCTCCTGTTGTCTCTGTTGTTGTCCTCCTGTTGTCTCTGCTGTTGTCCTCCTGTTGTCTCTGTTGTTGTCCTCCTGTTGTCTGTGTTGTTGTCCTCCTGTTGTTGTCCTCCTGTTGTCTCTGTTGTTGTCCTCCTGTTGTCTCTGTTGTTGTCCTCCTGTTGTCTGTGTTGTTGTCCTCCTGTTGTCTCTGTTGTTGTCCTCCTGTTGTCTCTGTTGTTGACCTCCTGTTGTCTCTGTTGTTGTCCTCCTGTTGTCTCTGCTGTTGTCCTCCTGTTGTCTGTGTTGTTGTCCTCCTGTTGTCTGTGTTGTTGTCCTCCTGTTGTCTGTGTTGTTGTCCTCCTGTTGTCTCTGTTGTTGTCCTCCTGTTGTCTCTGTTGTTGTCCTCCAGTTGTCTCTGTTGTTGTCCTCCTGTTGTCTCTGTTGTCTCTGTTGTTGTGTCCTCCTGTTGTCTCTGTTGTTGTCCTCCTGTTGTCTCTGCTGTTGTCCTCCTGTTGTCTGTGTTGTTGTCCTCCTGTTGTCTGTGTTGTTGTCCTCCTGTTGTCTGTGTTGTTGTCCTCCTGTTGTCTCTGTTGTTGTCCTCCTGTTGTCTCTGTTGTTGTCCTCCTGTTGTCTCTGTTGTTGTCCTCCAGTTGTCTCTGTTGTTGTCCTCCTGTTGTCTCTGTTGTTGTCCTCCAGTTGTCTCTGCTGTTGTCCTCCTGTTGTCTGTGTTGTTGTCCTCCTGTTGTCTGTGTTGTTGTCCTCCTGTTGTCTCTGTTGTTGTCCTCCTGTTGTCTCTGTTGTTGTCCTCCAGTTGTCTCTGTTGTTGTCCTCCTGTTGTCTCTGTTGTTGTCCTCCTGTTGTCTCTGTTGTTGTCCTCCTGTTGTCTCTGTTGTTGTCCTCCTATTGTCTCTGTTGTTGTCCTCCTATTGTCTCTGTTGTTGTCCTCCTGTTGTCTCTGTTGTTGTCCTCCTGTTGTCTCTGTTATTGCCCTTCTTCTGTTGTTGTTGTTGTTTTTTTTTTTTTTATGTAAACCTTTTGCGTGTACGAATGTGTGTGTGTGTGTGTGTGTGTGTGTGTGTGTGTGTGCTTATGGGTGTAATAGTCAGCATGCTCGCCTCGCAAGCAACTGGACCCAGGTTCGATCCCCGGGCAGGGTGAAACAATGGGCAAGTTTCTTTACGCCATTTGCTTCTGTCTACCCAACAGAAATATTGTCTATCAACAACTGTAGACAAGTAACACATGACTGACAACACAACACAACACAGCACAGCACAACACATTATAATACAACACAGCACAACACAACACAGCACAACACAACACAGCACAGCACAACACAGCACAACACAACACAACACAGCACAACACAACACAGCACAACACAACACAACACAACACAGCACAACACAACACAACACAACACAGCACAACACAACACAGCACAACACAACACAACACAGCACAACACAACACAACACAGCACAACACAACAAAACACAGCACAACACAACACAACACAGCACAACACAACACAACACAGCACAACACAACACATTATAATACAACACAGCACAACACAACACAGCACAACACAACACAGCACAGCACAACACAGCACAACACAACACAGCACAACACAACACAACACAACACAGCACAACACAACACAGCACAACACAGCACAACACAACACAGCACAACACAACACAACACAACACAACACAACACAGCACAACACAACAAAACACAGCACAACACAACACAACACAACACAGCACAACACAACACATTATAATACAACACAGCACAACACAACACAACACAACACATTATAATACAACACAACACAACACATTATAATACAACACAGCACAACACAACACAACACAGCACAACACAGCACAACACAACACAGCACAACACAACACATTATAATACAACACAGCACAACACATTATAATACAACACAGCACAATACAACACAGCACAACACAACACAACACAGCACAACACAACACAGCACAACACAACACATTATAATACAACACAGCACAGCACAACACAACACAACACAACACATTATAATACAACACAACACAACACATTATAATACAACACAGCACAACACAACACAACACAACACAACACAGCACAACACAACACAGCACAACACAACACAATATAATACAACACAGCACAACACAACACAACACAACACAGCACAACACAACACAGCACAACACAACACAACACAACACAGCACAACACAACACAACACAGCACAACACAACACAACACAGCACAGCACAACACAACACAGCACAACACAACACAACACAGCACAACACAACACATTATAATACAACACAGCACAACACAACACAACACATTATAATACAACACAACACAACACAGCACAACACAACACAACACAACACAGCACAACACAACACAACACAGCACAACACAACACAACACAACACAGCACAACACAACACAACACAGCACAACACAACACAACACAGCACAGCACAACACAACACAGCACAACACAACACAACACAGCACAACACAACACATTATAATACAACACAGCACAACACAACACAACACATTATAATACAACACAACACAACACAGCACAACACAACACAACACAACACAGCACAACACAACACAACACAGCACAACACAACACAACACAACACAGCACAACACAACACAACACAACACAACACAGCACAACACAACACATTATAATACAACACAGCACAACACAACACAACACAACACATTATAATACAACACAACACAACACATTATAATTCAACACAGCACAACACAACACAACACAGCACAACACAGCACAACACAACACAGCACAACACAACACATTATAATACAACACAGCACAACACATTATAATACAACACAGCACAACACAACACAGCACAACACAACACAGCACAACACAACACATTATAATACAACACAGCACAGCACAACACAACACAACACAACACAACACATTATAATACAACACAACACAACACATTATAATACAACACAGCACAACACAACACAGCACAACACAACACATGATAATACAACACAGCACAGCACAACACAACACAACACAACACAACACATTATAATACAACACAACACAACACATTATAATACAACACAGCACAACACAACACAACACAGCACAACACAACACAGCACAACACAGCACAACACAACACATTATAATACAACACAGCACAACACAACACACCACAACACAACACATTATAATACAACACAGCACAACACAACACAGCACAACACAACACAGCACAACACAACACAACACAGCACAACACAACACATTATAATACAACACAGCACAACACAACACATTATAATACAACACAGCACAACACAACACAGCACAACACAACACAACACAACACATTATAATACAACACAGCACAACACAACACATTATAATACAACACAGCACAACACAACACAGCACAGCACAACACAGCACAACACAACACAACACAACACAGCACAACACAACACATTATAATACAACACAGCACAACACAACACATTATAATACAACACAACACAACACAACACATTATAATACAACACAGCACAACTGTCGCGATCCCACTACCCTTTATACTTGGGGAGTGAATCCTACCCCAAGTTATTAACAAATAAAGGAACAAATAGGGAACACGGCAATAATTATCCTCACCAAAAACCTACTCAACTGAATGTACTTGAATAAGTAAGAACAGTTGAAATAAGTGAATCACAATAGGGAAGATAATTAATTAATTCAATTTATGTTCTAAAGGGAGTAATGACTAGCAAACATGAATTTGAGGGAATAAGTAATTGTATAATAAAATAAGAGTGATGCCGGAAGGGCGAAAATATACCGTAAGGAGTTAGACCAAACAAATATTACTTAACATTACTATATTACACAGACATACGAAATATATATATACAACAATCACTACAAAATGATTATTTCCTACCAATCAGGAGATTCCTTACCACCAGGGTCCCTTCCTAGGCCTAACTGAACGTGTCACTAATACCTGATACCCCTAGGGCATTGCAGAGAACTGGACAAGGCACTAGACAAGGGTCAAGGCTAGAGAACGAATGGACACGTCAACCCTATGCCACGGTTTTTCGCTACTGGGGAAGCGTGCCCACGCGGGGAGGAGAGCGTCTCATATCACGTGATTCAGGACATTTGCTGGATATTTTATATAATTAATTAATATTACTCTTGAGTTGACTTAACAGAGTAAGACAATGATGCATATAAATAACATACATAAATATACAATTAACCTAAGTAACTAAGAACAATAATAATATAATAAGTACAATTAACAATTTATTAATAGCTTGTATGAAATGTAGGCGTGAACATATGCCTCACGCGATGCAAGTTCCCGAGCGCCACAGGCACGTGACACAACACAACACATTATAATACAACACAACACAACATATTATAATACAACACAGCACAACACAACACATTATAAAACAACACAGCACAACACAACACATTATAATACAACACAGCACAACACAACAACACAAAAACAACAACAATATAACACATTACAGTACAACAAAACACAATAATAACACAACACAACAAGAGCGTCAAGGAAGAGAAGTTGTGAGTATGTGTGTGAGTGTGTGTGCGAGTGTGTGCGTGTGTGTGTGAGAACGTGTGCGTGTGTGAGTGTGTGTGCGTGTGTAAGGGGACTATGAATGGATGGTGGTGACGTCACTCGTGTCGTGGTGAGCAAGTTCATTCAGATAATTTTAATGAATGGAGGAGGAGGAGGAGGAGGAGGAGGAAGAGGAGGAAGAGGAAGAGGAGGAAGAGGAAGAGGAGGAAGAGGAGGAGGAGGAGGAGGAGGAAGAGGAGGAAGAGGAAGAGGAGGAAGAGGAGGAGGAGGAAGAGGAAGAGGAGGAAGAGGAGGAGGAGGAAGAGGAAGAGGAGGAGGAGGAGGAAGAGGAGGAGGAGGAGGAAGAAGATGAGGTAGAAAAAGAACAAGAAAGTATGGGTGAAGAGTTGTAGGGTAGGAAGAGGAGAGAGAAGAGGAAGAGAAGAAAAATGAGAAAAATGAGAAATGGAAGAAGGAGTGGGAGAAATAGGAAATAGAGGAGAAAGAAGATGAGATGAAAGAAATGAAGAAAAGGAGAAGGAGGAGGAGAAGGAGGAGGAAGAGGGAAAGATAGAGAGCTAGGAAGAAAAGGACAGTTAGAAAGAGAAACAGAAATGACACAATTGAAGATAAATGGAAAGAATTGAGACAGATGGAAGTAAAGGGAGGAGAGAGAGAGAGAGAGAGAGAGAGAGAGAGAGAGAGAGAGAGAGAGAGAGAGAGGTTAATAAATATGTGTATTGAAAAACATCTACTGTCACTGGCACCAGCTGTCACTGGCACCAACACCATCTGGCACCAGCTGTCAGTGGCACCAACACCATCTGGCACCAACTGTCAGTGGCACCAACACCATCTGGTACCAACACCACCTGGCACCAACTGTCAGTGGCACCAACACCATCTGGTACCAACACCACCTGGCACCAACTGTCAGTGGCACCAACACCATCTGGCACCAACTGTCAGTGGCACCAACACCACCCGGCACCATCTGGCACCAACTGTCAGTGGCACCAACACCAACTGGCACCAACTGTCAGTGGCACCAACACCAACTGGCACCAACACCAACTGGCACCAACTGTCAGTGGCTCCAACACCACCTGGCATCAACTGTCAGTGGCACCAACACCATCTGGCACCAACTGTCAGTGGCACCAACACCATCTGGCACCAACTGTCAGTGGCACCAACACCAACTGGCACCAACTGTCAGTGGCACCAACACCACCCGGCACCATCTGGCATCAACTGTCAGTGGCACCAACACCATCTGGCACCAACTGTCAGTGGCACCAACACCACCCGGCACCATCTGGCATCAACTGTCAGTGGCACCAACACCATCTGGCACCAACTGTCAGTGGCACCAACACCATCTGACACCATCTGGCACCAGCTGTCAGTGGCACCAACACCATCTGGCACCAGCTGTCAGTGGCACCAATACCATCTGGCACCAGCTGTCAGTGGCACCAACACCATCTGGCACCAGCTGTCAGTGGCACCAACACCATCTGGCACCAACTGTCAGTGGCACCAACACCATCTGGCACCAACTGTCAGTGGCACCAACACCACCTGGCACCAACTGTCAGTGGCACCAACACCACCTGGCACCAACTGTCAGTGGTACCAACACCACCTGGCTCCAACTGTCAGTGGCACCAACACCATCTGGCACCAACTGTCAGTGGTACCAACACCACCTGGCACCAACTGTCAGTGACACCAACACCACCTGGCACCAACTGTCAGTGGTACCAACACCATCTGGCACCAACTGTCAGTGGCACCAACACCATCTGGCACCAGCTGTCAGTGGGACCAACACCATCCGGCACCAACACCTTCTGGCACCAACTGTCAGTGGTACCAACACCATCTGGCACCAACTGTCAGTGGCACCAACACCATCTGGCACCAGCTGTCAGTGGCACCAACACCATCTGGCACCAACTGTCAGTGGCACCAACACCACCTGGCACCAACTGTCAGTGGCACCATCTGGCACCATCTGGCACCCCGGCAGTGTTAACACTATTAAAGACATAATACTTGCCTGAACGCGTGTGAGGGGAGAGGGACGGATAAAGCAGGTGATGACGGCCGGATAACATCACCGAGGGGAGGATGAGTGGGGAGGATGAGAGGAGAGGATGAGTGGGGAGGAGGAGTGGGGAGGATGAGTGGGGAGGATGAGAGGAGAGGATGAGAGGAGAGGATGAGTGGGGAGGATGAGTGGGGAGGATGAGAGGAGAGGATGAGTGGGGAGGATGAGTGGGGAGGATGAGCGGGGAGGATGAGTGGGGAGGATGAGTGGGGAGGATGAGTGGGGAGGATGAGAGGAGAGGTTGAGAGGGAAGGATGAGAGAAGAGGATGAGAGGGAAGGAGGAGAGGGGAGGATGAGAGGAGAGGATGAAAGGGGAGGATGAGTGGGGAGGATGAGTGGGGAGGATGAGAGGAGAGGTTGAGAGGGAAGGATGAGAGAAGAGGATGAGAGGGAAGGAGGAGAGGGGAGGATGAGAGGAGAGGATGAAAGGGGAGGATGAGTGGGGAGGATGAGTGGGGAGGATGAGAGGAGAGGTTGAGAGGGAAGGATGAGAGAAGAGGATGAGAGGGAAGGAGGAGAGGGGAGGATGTGAGGGGAGGATGAGAGGGAAGGATGAGAGGGGAGGATGTGAGGGGAGGATGTGAGGGGAGGATGAGAGGGGAGGTGAAGAGGGGAGGTATGAGAGGGGAGGATATGAGGGGACGATGTGAGGGGAGGATGAGAGGGGAGGATGAGTGGGGAGGATGAGTGGGGAGGATGAGTGGGGAGGATGAGAGGAGAGGTTGAGAGGGAAGGATGAGAGAAGAGGATGAGAGGGAAGGAGGAGAGGGGAGGATGTGAGGGGAGGATGAGAGGGGAGGATGTGAGGGGAGGATGTGAGGGGAGGAAGTGAGGGGAGGATGAGAGGGGAGGTGAAGAGGGGAGGTATGAGAGGGGAGGTATGAGAGGGGAGGATATGAGGGGAGGATGAGAGGGGAGGATGAGAGGGGAGGATGAGAGGGTAAGATGAGAGGGTAAGATGAGAGGGGAGGATTTGAGGGGAGGATGTGAGGGGAGGATGAGAGGGGAGGAAGAGAATAATTAAGGGCTTGATGACTCCCGTTAGGACATGTTGCTGCTCTACCTGTTGAACCAACCTGTTATCATACGGTAATGGTGCACCTTATTACAGTGAGAGGACACTATACACACACGGTGAGAGGACACTATGCACACACGGTGAGAGGACACTATACACACACAGTGAGAGGACACTATACACACACGGTGAGAGGACACTATACACACACAGTGAGAGGACACTATACACACACAGTGAGAGGACACTATACACACACGGTGAGAGGACGCTATACACACACAGTGAGAGGACACTATACACACACGGTGCAGAGGACACTATACACACACACGGTGAGAGGACACTATACACACGCACAGTGAGAGGACACTATACAAACACACTGAGAGGACACTATACACACACGGTGAGAGGACACTATACACAGACACACACGGTGAGAGGACACTATGCAAACACACTGAGAGGACACTATACACACACGGTGCAGAGGACACTATACACACACGGTGAGAGGACACTATACACACACGGTGCAGAGGACACTATACACACACAATGAGAGGACACTATACATACATATTGGGAGGACACTATACACACACGGTGCAGAGGACACGATACACACACGGTGCAGGGGACACTATACACACACCGTGAGAGGACACTGTACACACACGGTACAGGAAGGACTGGTCGTGCACAGGAGGATGGCGGCCTCAAGCAGTTTGTAGTGTAGTTTGAACCATAGATAACTGTCCACCGTGTGTGGTACACGGTGCTGTTGGGCAGCAACCATAATGTTATTTACTCTGGTAAGACTAACTGTAGCTACAGTCGCTGCTCTGGGAAGGTTGTCGTCAAATAGACGGACAGTTTGCCTCCATGTGTGTGTCAGCCATAACTGGTGGGTGTGAGGAGCTGAGGTGGTTGGCGACGGTGTCGAGGTTAACTTTATTGTGTCTGTCAAACCATCCTCAGGAGGACCCACAGATGAGGTCGTGGAGACCAAACTGATCCATCATCAGGCTGCCTCACATACACACCTGTGCATGTGTGGGTGGCAGCTGTGTAGTGAACTACCCCAACAGGAGGGCGTGTGGGTCGAGGACATGGCCTTAGGAAGACTCGAGGATGGCCATCTGGAATTCCTCAGCAGGAGCAGCTCACACAGCCTGGAGCCTGAGTGAGGCAACCTTCACAATGGTCTTGTTCGTGGTACTGTGGGGACGCTGGCCACAAGGGGGCCCTGGCTTCTCTGTGGTGGCGCTGGTCTGCCTGTGGGGGCGCTGGTCTGCCTGTGGGGGCGCTGGCTTGCCTGTGGGGGCGCTGGTCTGCCTGTGGGGGCGCTGGCTTGCCTGTGGGACGCTGGCCTGCTTGTGGGGGCGCTGGCCTGCCTGTGAGGGCGCTGGCCTGCCTGTGGGGGCTCTGGCCTGCCTGTGGGGGCGTTGGTCTGTCTGTGGTGACGCTGGCTTGCCTGTGGGGGCGCTGGCCTGCCTGTGAGGGCGCTGGTCTGCCTGTGGGGGCTCTGGCCTGCCTGTGGGGGCGTTGGTCTGTCTGTGGTGACGCTGGCCTGCTTGTGGGGGCGCTGGCCTGCCTGTGAGGGCGCTGGTCTGCCTGTGGGGGCCCTGGCTTCCGTGTGGTGGCGCTGGTCTGCCTGTGGGGGCGCTGGCCTGCCTGTGAGGGCCCTGGCTTCTCTGTAGTGGCACTGGCCTGTCTGTGGGGGCGCTGTTCTGCCTGTGGGGGCGCTGGCCTGCCTATGGGGGCCCTGGCTTGTCTGTGGTGGCACTTGCCTGTCTGTGGGGGCGCTGGTCTGCCTGTGGGGGCGCTGTTCTGCCTGTGGGGGCTCTGGCCTGCCTGTGGGGCGCTGGATTGCCTGTGGGGGCCCTGGCTTGTCTGTGGTGGCACTGGCCTGTCTGTGGGGGCGCTGTTCTGCCTGTGGGGGCACTGGCCTGCCTGTGGGGGCCCTGGCTTGTCTGTGGTGGCACTGGCCTGTCTGTGGGGGCGCTGGCTTGCCTGTGAGGGCCCTGTCATGTCTGTGGTGGCACTGGCCTGTCTGTGGGGGCGCTGATCGGCCTGTGGAGGCGCTGGCCTGCCTGTGGGGGCCCTGGGTTGCCTGTGGGGGCGCTGGCCTGCCTGTGGGGGCCCTGGCTTGTCTGTGGTGGCACTGGCCTGTCTGTGGGGGAGCTGGTCTGCCTTTAGGGTCGCTGGCCTGCCTGTGGGGGTGACGGTCTGCCCTTTGGGGACAGTGAATGTTTCCCCGGGGGTGAGTTAAACTACCCCATGAGGGAGCCTTCGGTGGGAGCTGTGGGGGCCTGGAGGTCACTGGGCGTTAGAGAGGTTGTGTTAATTAAGAGGTAATATTGAGGCCCTTTAAGGAGGTCAAGAGAAAGAGGTAGAGATTGGGAGGAGAAGGGAGAGGTGAGAGGTAGGGAGAGAAGGAGAGGGAAGAAAGGGGGAGAGGGGGAGAGTAAAGAAGTGATGAGAAATACGGATAGAGAGAAGGGAAGAAAATGTGTGTGTGAGAGAGAGAGAGAGAGAGAGAGAGAGAGAGAGAGATAAGGAGAGAAGGAATAAGGGGGAAAGAGAGAGGGGAAAGGTCAAGCTGTGTCTTGATAAAATGAAAGACAATTAGATGAGAATATGTAACGAAAGGGAGAATAAGGGTAGGGTGATAAATGAGAGGAAGAAGAAGTGGAGGAGGAGAAGAAGAAGAAAGAAGATTAAGAAGAAGACGAAGAAGAAGAAGATGATCGTGATAAATGAGAAGTATGATCAGGAGAAGGAATAGAAAGAGGAAGTGGAAGAAAGAGACGAAAATAAATAGAGGTGAAGATCAGAGGAGGTAGAGAATAAGAAGAAGGGGGAGAGGAGGAGGAGGAGAAGAAAATGAATGAATGATGAAGAAGGTACTAAGAGACAGGTGATAAATGATATGAAGGGAAGGGAAGTTGGGGAGATGGAGTAAAGACGATAGAAGAGGAGGAGAGAAGGAGAGGAGAAGAGGAGGAAGAAGAGGAAGAAAAGATGGAAGGAGGATAGAAGAGAAGGAGGAATAGAGGAAGGAAGGAAGGAGGAGGAGGGGGAGGAAGAATATGGGGAAGAGAGAGAGAGAGAGAGAGAGAGAGAGAGAGAGAGAGAGAGAGCTAATGGATAATGAAGGAAAGAGAGAAGAAGGGACGTGTGATAAATGATAACGAATAAAAGGAAGAGGAAAGAGGAAGAGAAAGAAGAGGAAGAGGAAAGTTGTAACAAGAGCCAAATAAACGCAGGTGGCGAAGAGGGGAAGAGAAGAAGGAGGTGATAAAGATGGTAGATGAGAGAAGGGGAGAAAGGACAGCACTGACCTGACGGAAGGAGGTCAAGAAGATAGGGGGTGATAAATCAGGGAAGGAGAGAGAGAGAGAGAGAGAGAGAGAGAGAGAGAGAGAGAGAGAGAGAGAGAGAGAGAGGAATAATAGAAGGCAAGGTGAGAGGGAGAAGGTGAAGTGAAGAAGAAGGAGAGAAAGAGAAGGAATAGACAAAGGTGGAAAAGAGGGAGAGACAGAAAGGAGGAACTAGAAATCCTCCCACCACCGCCACCACCACCCCCACCACCACCCCTACCTCCAACCACCCACCACAATCACCGCTTCCACCAACCCGCCCACCACCCTGCCCATCGCCCACCACCCCGCCCACCACCCCGCCCATCACCTCGGTAGAGATAATATTTCCAAGAATCTCTCTCCCCCATCGGTCCTCTCACCCTCACCCCGCCTCCTCCCTGGAAACTGTCATTAGGAAACAACTTGCTGATGAATTTGACACCAGCAGACAAGTACAAGCAGGCACTAGTCAATGCAGTATCAAGTGAAACGTATATGGAGCAAGTAACAAGATCACTAGATTACAAGATGTTGTAACCGCTAACTAAGGTTAGGATATAAGTACCTCTGACAGTATGTTCCTTAAGTAGATGTGAACAAAACTAAATGTAAAGTGTGTGGCCATACATATGGCCACACACTTGAACACTACGTCCTCGACTGTGTGAAGATAGAACCTTTTAGGGACAGGTCCAAGCACACTGTGTGTGAAATGGCACAACACTTCATCTCTAATGGCAAGATAGCCGACATATTAAGATTGTATCCACTTTCTTACACCGAGTAGCGACGCCGTGTATAGGACTAAACACATAATGAACTTGAAGGCCTCGTACAGATGTGAAGAGTAAAGTGCGTGGCCAGACATACGGCCTCACACTGCAGTAGGTCACCCACACAGATGTGAATAAGTCAACTCCTGTGTACAGTACACAAATAAACAAACAATGTATTTGGCAAACTCTGTAACACCCAATGTGACCTCCACTCTGTAGCCCTTCACCTCCACTCTGTAGCCCTTCACCTCCACTCTGTAGCCCTTCACCACCACTCTGTAGTCCTTCACCACCACTCTGTAGCCCATCACCACCACTCTGTAGCCCTTCACCACCACTCTGTAGCCAATCACCACCACTCCGTAGCCCTTCACCTCCACTCTGTAGCCCTTCACCACCACTCTGTAGCCCATCACCTCCACTCTGTAGCCCTTCACCTCCACTCTGTAGCCCTTCACCTCCACTCTGTAGCCCTTCACCACCACTCTGTAGCCCTTCACCTCCACTCTGTGGCCCTTCACCTCCACTCTGTGGCCCTTCACCTCCACTCTGTGGCCCTTCACCACCACTCTGTGGCCCATCACCACCACTCTGTAGCCCTTCACCACCACTCTGTAGCCCTTCACCTCCACTCTGTAGCCCATCACCACCACTCTGTAGCCCTTCACCACCACTCTGTAGCCCATCACCACCACTCTGTAGCCCTTCACCTCCACTCTGTAGCCCATCACCACCACTCTGTAGCCCTTCACCACCACTCTGTAGCCCATCACCACCACTCTGTAGCCCTTCACCTCCACTCTGTAGCCCTTCACCACCACTCTGTAGCCCATCACCTCCACTCTGTAGCCCTTCACCTCCACTCTGTAGCCCTTCACCTCCACTCTGTAGCCCTTCACCACCACTCTGCAGCCCTTCACCTCCACTCTGTAGCCCTTCACCACCACTCTGTAGCCCTTCACCTCCACTCTGTAGCCCTTCACCACCACTCTGCAGCCCTTCACCACCACTCTGTAGCCCTTCACCACCACTCTGTAGCCCTTCACCTCCACTCTGTAGCCCTTCACCTCCACTCTGTAGCCCTTCACCACCACTCTGTAGCCCTTCACCTCCACTCTGTAGCCCATCACCTCCACTCTGTAGCCCTTCACCTCCACTCTGTAGCCCTTCACCTCCACTCTGTAGCCCTTCACCACCACTCTGTAGCCCTTCACCACCACTCTGTAGCCCTTCACCTCCACTCTGTAGCCCTTCACCACCACTCTGTAGCCCTTCACCTCCACTCTGTAGCCCTTCACCTCCACTCTGTAGCCCTTCACCACCACTCTGTAGCCCTTCACCTCCACTCTGTAGCCCTTCACCTCCACTCTGTAGCCCTTCACCACCACTCTGTAGCCCTTCACCACCACTCTGTAGCCCTTCACCACCACTCTGTAGCCCTTCACCTCCACTCTGTAGCCCTTCACCTCCACTCTGTAGCCCTTCACCTCCACTCTGTAGCCCTTCACCTCCACTCTGTAGCCCATCACCTCCACTCTGTAGCCCTTCACCTCCACTCTGTAGCCCATCACCTCCACTCTGTAGCCCATCACCTCCACTCTGTAGCCCTTCACCTCCACTCTGTAGCCCTTCACCTCCACTCTGTAGCCCTTCACCTCCACTCTGTAGCCCATCACCTCCACTCTGTAGCCCTTCACCTCCACTCTGTAGCCCTTCACCACCACTCTGTAGCCCTTCACCACCACTCTGTAGCCCTTCACCACCACTCTGTAGCCCTTCACCACCACTCTGTAGCCCTTCACCTCCACTCTGTAGCCCATCACCACCACTCTGTAGCCCTTCACCACCACTCTGTAGCCCATCACCTCCACTCTGTAGCCCTTCACCACCACTCTGTAGCCCTTCACCTCCACTCTGTAGCCCTTCACCACCACTCTGTAGCCCTTCACCTCCACTCTGTAGCCCTTCACCTCCACTCTGTAGCCCTTCACCTCCACTCTGTAGCCCTTCACCACCACTCTGTAGCCCATCACCTCCACTCTGTAGCCCTTCACCTCCACCTCCACCTCATGTCTATCAATCTCTCAGTGCCATAGAGAATAAAACTCAGGCAAAAGTAATCAGGAGTCTCAAGGAGGAGGAAGAAATATACCAACTCTTACCTGGACTTTACTTACCTGGATGACGTTGTTATTAAGGAGGAAGGAAGAGGGGAAGGAGGGAATTAAAGGATGGAGGGAAAGAGAGGAGTGTGAGAAAGGGAGGGAACAGCAGAAGAGGGAGGATGGAAGTGAAGAATAAACAGAAAAAATATCTAGCCTTTTCCCTTTCTCTCCCTCGTCCGCTCTTCCTCCATCTGTTAGACTTGGGGCCCATTAGAACTAAGTCTCATTAGGTATAGACCCCATTAAGAGTGGGATCCACAACCTAATGGGCTTACGAGGATTGGGGTCTACCAGAACTAACAACTATTAGCACTGGGGTCTAGGGGTCTAGTAGTACTCGGGTCTAGTAGTACTCGGGTCTAGTAGTACTGGTATCTATTTACTTATTTATTTATTTATTTTATTTTATTTTTTTTTTTTACTGGGATTAGCCCACCGGGCACAGGTCACTGACCCACATCAGGGCCTGGGGGGCGAAAATATAATAATAAATAATAATATTAATATCCATTATTATTATTATTACAACTAATAAAATTAATAGCAAATAAATACAAATAAAAATAAAATAATAAAAATAATACTAAAAATAAATACAAAAACGAAAACACAAATCAATAGTGAGAAACAATATACTGTATGTTGTGTTGTCAAAGTAAGAGAAACATTGAGACCCTGCAATTGTGTGTAAATGAGGCAGAAAGTCAGATCAGCAGCCTGGAACTTGGTCACAATTTACGTGATGCCATATGGCAGCAGGGTCTACCATTAGACAACACTGGGGCCCATTTAATCTGTACAGTATGTCTGTGTCCCTCATAAGTAAACCAACACTTTTATACACGAGTCTCCCCTCCAGCTGTACCGCCACAGAAAATGGCTGAGCCCATCAAGGTCTCAGATTACACCACACGGGTCGTCCCAACACCAACACGATAACTTAAACTTTTTTATTATTATTATATTTAGAAACGAGATACCAAAAGCTAACTAAATTTATAATTAGGTTAGCTTAGATTTTTAGAATAGTTTAGACGTGGTAATTCTCACATTCTTGCATTCACAATGGTGCGATTTAGACCCACTAATCTGTTTCCCACGTTAAAAACAACACGCAAAAGAATAAATAAATCCTTCTGAATGGCGTAATTTCTCTTACTTCAACTCGCTGAAAAATCTGTTTATTCTTCCACTCTTTATACACTTTTTCACATGAACCAGCGTCAGTAGGCAGCCTAAATCCCTTGTTTTGGTTTTATGTTTACTCGCTAATGTACGCTATACCAGCAGCGGCGGCACTAAAACTGTTAACATTACCTCACAATGAGTAGTCTCTACCTGCAGCAACCCCATTGAGATATCCAAATTAGCATACCATAATAATTCGGCTATTTGCCACTTTTCACATGTACAGGGACCCTCGTTTAGATTATCATAACGTAATTCTAATGTCTGTTACTTTTCACATGCAGCGGGCTCCCTCCCCGCTAAGACCGCTAACATTAGCATAACAACAACATCGCCATTTCCAGTAAATTTCGCACACGTTCATCCGGGCTAACATATCTCAGGTGTGGGGGGGGGGGGTTAGTGGCTGGCTGGGGGGGGGGGGTAGTGGCTGGCTGGGGGTAGTGGCTGTAGTGCTGGTGGGGGGGGGGGGGTAGTGGCTGGCTGGGGGTAGTGGCTGGCTGGGGGTAGTGGCTGGCTGGGGGTAGTGGCTGGCTGGGGGTAGTGACTGGCTGGGGGTAGTGGCTGGCTGGGGGTAGTGGCTGGCTGGGGGTAGTGGCTGGCTGGGGTTAGTGGCTGGCCGGGGGTAGTGGCTGGCCGGGGGTAGTGGCTGGCCGGGGGTAGTGGCTGGCCGGGGGTACTGGCTGGCCGGGGGTAGTGGCTGGCTGGGGGTAGTGGCTGGCTGGGGGTAGTGGCTGGCTGGGGGTAGTGGCTGGCTGCGGGTAGTGGCTGGCTGGGGGTAGTGGCTGGCTGGGGGTAGTGGCTGGCTGGGGGTAGTGGCTGGCTGGGGGTAGTGGCTGGCTGGGGGTAGTGGCTGGCCGGGGGTAGTGGCTGGCCGGGGGTAGTGGCTGGCTGGGGGTAGTGGCTGGCTGGGGGTAGTGGCTGGCTGGGGGAGGGGTAGTGTCTGTAGTGGCTGGTAGGGGGAGTAGTGGCTGGCTGGGGGTAGTTGCTGGCCGGGGGTAGTGGCTGGCCGGGGGTAGTGGCTGACTGGGGGTACTGGGCAGCTGGGGGGATTGGCTGGCTGGGGGTAGTGGCTGGCTGGGGGTAGTGGCTGGCTGGGGGTAGTGGCTGAGTAGGGGTAGTGGCTGGCTGGGGGTAGTTGCTGGCCGGGGGTAGTGGCTGGCCGGGGGTAGTGGCTGGCCGGGGGTAGTGGCTGGCTGGGGTTACTGGCTGGCTGGGGGTAGTGGCTGGCTGGGGGTAGTGGCTGGCTGGGGGTAGTGGCTGGCTGGGGGTAGTGGCTGGCCGGGGGGAGTGGCTGGCCGGGGGGAGTGGCTGGCCGGGGGTAGTGGCTGGCCGGGGGTAGTGGCTGGCCGGGGGTAGTGGCTGGCCGGGGGTAGTGGCTGGCTGGGGGTACTGGCTGGCAGGGGGTAGTGGCTGGCAGGGGGTAGTGGCTGGCTGGGGGTAGTGGCTGGCTGGGGGTAGTGGCTGGCTGGGGGTAGTGGCTGGCTGGGGGTAGTGGTTGTATCTTTTAACAAGGATTCTGTAATTTAGTGGTGCTGGAGGCGTGTACGTGCCCTCTCTCTCTCTCTCTCTCTCTCTCTCTCTCTCCCTCTCTCCCTCCCTGACACAGACGCGGGTTCCTCTCGTCTGATCATAACAGTAAATAAAATACATTAATTCATTGACTTAAAGGGAAAAAAACAACTAAAACGTGTCTAAAAAAAATAAGTACCATACAAACTATAAATACTTTGTGTATAAATATTATTGTCCTGTTGTAGTTGTTGTAGTTGTTGTTGTAGTTGTTGTAGTTGTTGTTGTAGTTGTTGTAGTTGTTGTAGTTGTTGTTGTTGTTGTATTTATTATATAGACCATAATGAAGTGTCAGTTGACCCAAAATTGTGATAAATATCCACAAGTTTAATTACTGGACGCCATGTTTTTGACAATCTATTTTGTGATTTTTTTATTACCAACTACAACTATGTGTGTGTGTGTGTGTGTGCGTGCGTGGGCGTGGGCGTGTGTGTGTGTGTGTGCGTGGGCGTGTGCGTGTGTGTGTGTGTGGGCGTGTGTGTGTATGTGTGTGTGTGTGTGTGTGTGTGTGTGTGTGTGTGTGACAGATGGTCCCCAAAAAAATTTTCAAACACATTCTGAGACATGTGGAGGGAGGGAGGGAAGGAGGGAGAGTGAGGGGAAGGAGGGAGGGAGGGAAGGAGGGAGAGTGAGGGGAAGGAGAGAGGGAGGGAGGAATAAGGAGGGAGAGTGAGGGGAAGGAGGGAGGGAGGGAGGGATAAGGAGGGAGAGTGAGGGGAAGGAGGGAGGGAGGGAGGGATAAGGAGGGAGAGTGAGGGGAAGGAGGGAGGGAAAAGGAGGGAGAGTGAGGGGAAGGAGGGAGGGAGGGATAAGGAGGTAGAGTGAGGGGAAGGAGGGAGGGAGGGATAAGGAGGTAGAGTGAGGGGAAGGAGGGAGGGAGGGAAGGAGGGAGAGTGAGGGGAAGGAGGAAGGGAGGGAAGGAGGGAGAGTGAGGGGAAAGAGAGAGGGAGGGAGAGATAAGGAGGGAGGGAGAGATAAGGAGGGAGAGTGAGGGGAAGGAGGTAGGATGGGAGGGATAAGGAGGGAGAGTGAGGGGAAGGAGGGAGGGAGGGAGGGTTAAGGTGGGGGAGTGAGGGGAAGGAGGGAGGGAGGGAGAGTGAGGGGGAAGGAGGGAGAGTGAGGGGAAGGAGGTAGGGAGGGAGAGATAAGGAGGGAGAGTGAGGGGAAGGAGGTAGGATGGGAGGGATAAGGAGGGAGAGTGAGGGGAAGGAGAGAGGGAGGGAGGGATTAGGAGGGAGAGTGAGGGGAAGGAGGTAGGGAGGGAGGGATAAGGAGGGAGAGTGAGGGGAAGGAGGTAGGGAGGGAGGGATAAGGACGGAGAGTGAGGGGAAGGAGGGAGGGAGGGAGGGGTGGAAGGAGGGAGAGTGAGGGGAAGGAGGGAGGGAGGGAGGGGTGGAAGGAGGGAGAGTGAGGGGAAGGAGGAAGGAAGGGAGGGAGGGATAAGGAGGGAGAGTGAGGGGAAGGAGGGAGGGAGGGAGGGATAAGGAGGGAGGGAGGGAGGGATAAGGAGGTAGGGAGGGAGAGATAAGGAGGGAGAGTGAGGGGAAGGTGGGAGGGAGAGAGAGAGAGAAGGAGGGAGAGTGAGGGGAAGGAGGGACGGAGGGAGGGAGGGAGGGAGGGAGGGTTAAGGTGGGAGAGTGAGGGGAAGGTGGGAGGGAGAGAGAGAGAGAAGGAGGGAGAGTGAGGGGAAGGAGGTAGGGAGGGAGAGATAAGGAGGGAGAGTGAGGGGAAGGTGGGAGGGAGAGAGGGATAAGGAGGGAGAGTGAGGGGAAGGAGGGACGGAGGGAGGGAGGGAGGGAGGGAGGGTTAAGGTGGGGGAGTGAGGGGAACGAAGATATTATGTTAGTAGATGACATCACTAAAATAACAACACATCAAGGATAATGGTGAGCGCTACAGGCCGACAACACCAGGCGGGAATTAGAAAGGGTAAATAATTACGAAAAACAATGAAATATCCAAACCAGTCTCCTGAAATTCACAGTGATACCCTTATGCAGAAGGTAAACCCATCCATTAGTAACCAATAATGCCCAGATAGAATACAATAGCAGAGGCACCCTCCTGGGCCTGCATATATCCACGACAGGTTACTCCCATCAGGTCCTCACCGGGAAGGAAAAAGCAAAAAGAGAGCTGAGAAAACTGTACTGCTTTAAAGAGCTTCCTGAGAAAATAAAACTCCGCCTGGTGACATCATTTATCACACCGATATTTACTTACCCAGCAGTACCTCTTCATACTATGAGCACCACTCAAATATTAAAATTACAGGTGGTTCAGAATGAAGCCCTAAGATTCGTCACAGGCGAAAGATACCCCTTCACCAGAACCACAGCCGAGATACAAAGAGACCTGAGAATGAAACCCGTCAACCAGCAGCTGCACACCCTGGCCAGCAGAATCTAGCAAAAGATAGACCGATCAGAGCAAGAACTCCTTCAAAGACTCCCACCAGATAACGACAACAACCATACGTGGTTCCCAAAAAGATACCAAATCTCTAAAGGTCCATTACCACCCCCAATCTACACGGCCAGGCAATAGACAACCTCCCTAGACCAGCATCCGCCAGCAGGGTCGGCGGAATATGAAATAAGGCCCTTAAAACACCCATGTATGGGGCAGGGTAGGATGTCTAGTGCCTGTACCGACAGACAATAACTAACCCATGACACAACCCTAACACACTATTAGCTTAGCTAGGCAGTCAGCCCGCCCTCTCTTACCTCCTCCTAAACTTCTTCAATATCCGAACTATAACTTCCTTCTCCCACCTCTAATCTTCTTTCACCCATCCTTCCTCTAAAAAAAAAAGGAGGGAGGGAGGGAGGGAGGGTGAGGGAAAGAAAGAGGGAGGGAGGGTGAGGGGAAGGAGAGAGGGAGGGAGGGATAAGGAGGTAGAGTGAGGGGAAGGAGGGAGGGAGGGAGGGTGAGGGAAGGAGGGAGGGAGGGAGGGTGAGGGAAAGAGGGATGGAGGGAGGGTGAGGGAAAGAGGGAGGGAGGGAGGGTGAGGGGAAGGAGGGACGGAGGGAGGGTGAGGGAGGGAGGGAGGGTGAGGGAAAGAGGGAGGGAGGGAGGGTGAGGGGAAGGAGGGAGGGAGGGATAAGGAGGTAGAGTGAGGGGAAGGAGGGACGGAGGGAGGGTGAGGGAGGGAGGGAGGGTGAGGGGAAGGAGGGAGGGAGGGATAAGGAGGTAGAGTGAGGGGAAGGAGGGAGGGATAAGGAGGGAGAGTGAGGGGAAGGAGGGATTGAGGAAGGGATAAGGAGGGAGAGTGAGGGGAAGGAGGGAGGGATAAGGGGAGGGGAGGAACTGAGAGGGAAGGAATGAAATGGAGTGAGAGGGAAAGGAGGAATGTGGGGAGGGAGTAAGGACGAAAGGAGGGAAGAAGAAGGGAGGAAGGAGACAGGGAGAGGGGTTGGGAGAGAGGGTAAAGAGATTGAAAGTGAAAGAGTGAAAGAGAAATAGAGGTTTGGAGACGAAGAGAGAGAGAGAGAGAGAGAGAGAGAGAGAGAGAGAGAGAGAGAGAGAGAGAGAGAGAGAGAGAGAGATATTGGGACGAAGAGAGATAGATAGTTAGAGAGAGAAAGAGAGAGATAAAAGGTGTTTGAGCTTTATGTTGCTGGGATATTGTTAGTCTAAATATTGTAGCTGTGATGATGTCCGTGTGTGTTGCTCTCTCTCTCTCTCTCTCTCTCTCTCTCTCTCTCACTCAGTCAACACATTTCTTTACTAGTCATCCAGGGATATGATTGGCTGAGTATGAATACCTCCACATTATCTACGAGGACTCCTACACACCAGAGAGCCGTGTAGCACATCCCGCCTGGTAGTGTGATAAAAAAGATGTGTTAGTGATGTAAGCCGTGTAGCACATCCCGCCTGGTAGTGTGATAAAAAGATGTGTTAGTGATGTAAGCCGTGTAGCACATCCCGCCTGGTAGTGTGATAAAAAGATGTGTTAGTTATGTAAGCCGTGTAGCACATCCCGCCTGGTAGTGTGATAAAAAGATGTGTTAGTGATGTAATGTTTGGAGTCAAGTAGCCATGATGACGACACTTGATTATTTGATTAAATGTAAATTAGTTTTCATTCGTGTTTTTGTTGAGTTAATTTACACCTCCAAACTCTCTCTCTCTCTCTCTCTCTCTCTCTCTCTCTCTCTCATACCTGCTCTTCCTTCCCCTGCTCCTCACCTCCTCCTCTTCCTCTTCTTCCTTTCCTTCATCTATGTCTTCCTCCACCTCCTCCTCTTCTTCCTCCTTCACCTCCTATTCTTCCTCCTCCACCTCTTCCTCCCCTCCTCCTCTTCTTCTTCCTCCTCCACCTCTTCCTCCCCCTCCTCTTCTTCCTCCTCCACCTCTTCCTCCCCCTCCTCCTCTTCTTCTTCCTCCTCCCCCTACCTCCTCCTCTTCTTCCTCCTCCACCTCTTCCTCCCCCTCCTCCTCCTCTTCTTCCTCCTCCACCTCTTCCTCCCCCTCCTCCTCTTCTTCTTCCTCCTCCACCTCTTCCTCCTCCACCTCTTCCTCCCTCTCCTCCTCTTCTTCTTCCTCCTCCACCTCTTCCTCCCCTCCTCCTCTTCTTCTTCCTCCTCCACCTCTTCCTCCTCCTCCTCTTCTTCCTCCTCCACCTCTTCCTCCCCCTCCTCCACCTCTTCCTCCCCTCCTCCTCTTCTTCTTCCTCCACCTCTTCCTCCCCCTCCTCCTCTTCTTCTTCCTCCTCCCCCTCCTCCTCCTCTTCTTCCTCCTCCACCTCTTCCTCCCCCTCCTCCTCTTCTTCCTCCTCCACCTCTTCCTCCCCTCCTCCTCTTCTTCTTCCTCCTCCACCTCTTCCTCCCCTTCCTCTTCTTCCTCCTCCACCTCTTCCTCCCCCTCCTCCTCTTCTTCTTCCTCCTCCCCCTCCTCCTCCTCTTCTTCCTCCTCCACCTCTTCCTCCCCCTCCTTTTCTTCTTCTTCCTACTCCCCCTCCTCCTCCACTTCTTCCTCCTCCACCTCTTCCTCCTCCTCCTCTTCTTCCTCCTCCACCTCTTCCTCCCCCTCCTCCTCCTCTTCTTCCTCCTCCACCACTTCCTCCCCTCCTCCTCTTCTTCTTCCTCCTCCACCTCTTCCTCCCCCTCCTCTTCTTCCTCCTCCACCTCTTCCTCCCCCTCCTCCTCTTCTTCTTCCTCCTCCACCTCTTCCTCCCCCTCCTCTTCTTCCTCCTCCACCTCTTCCTCCCCCTCCTCCTCCTCTTCCTCCCCCTCCTCCTCCTCTTCTTCCTCCTCCACCTCGTCCTCCCCCTCTTCTTCTTCCTCCTCCACCTCTTCCTCCCTCTCCTCCTCTTCTTCTTCCTCCTCCACCTCTTCCTCCTCCACCTCTTCCTCCCCCTCCTCCTCCTCCTCCACCTCTTCCTCCTCCACCTCTTCCTCCTCTTCTTCTTCCTCCTCCACCTCTTCCTCCTCCACCTCTTCCTCCCCCTCCTCCACCTCTTCCTCCCCCTCCTCCTCTTCTTCTTCCTCCTCCACCTCTTCCTCCCCTCCTCCACCTCTTCCTCCCTCCTCTTCTTCCTCCTCCACCTCTTCCTCCCCCTCCTCCTCTTCTTCTTCCTCCTCCACCACTTCCTCCCCTCCTCCTCTTCTTCTTCCTCCTCCACCTCTTCCTCCCCCTCCTCTTCTTCCTCCTCCACCTCTTCCTCCCCCTCCTCCTCTTCTTCTTCCTCCTCCACCTCTTCCTCCCCCTCCTCTTCTTCCTCCTCCACCTCTTCCTCCCCCTCCTCCTCTTCTTCTTCCTCCTCCACCTCTTCCTCCTCCACCTCTTCCTCCCCTCCTCCACCTCTTCCTCCCCTCCTCTTCTTCCTCCTCCACCTCTTCCTCCCCTCCTCCTCCTCTTCTTCCTCCTCCACCACTTCCTCCCCTCCTCCTCTTCTTCTTCCTCCTCCACCTCTTCCTCCCCCTCCTCTTCTTCCTCCTCCACCTCTTCCTCCCCCTCCTCCTCTTCTTCTTCCTCCTCCACCTCTTCCTCCCCCTCCTCCTCTTCTTCTTCCTCCTCCACCTCTTCCTCCTCCACCTCTTCCTCCCCCTCCTCCACCTCTTCCTCCCCCTCCTCCACCTCTTCCTCCCCCTCCTCCTCTTCTTCTTCCTCCTCCACCTCTTCCTCCCCCTCCTCTTCTTCCTCCTCCACCTCTTCCTCCCCCTCCTCCTCTTCTTCTTCCTCCTCCACCTCTTCCTCCCCCTCCTCCTCCTCTTCCTCCCCCTCCTCCACCTCTTCCTCCCCCTCCTCCTCTTCTTCTTCCTCCTCCACCTCTTCCTCCCCCTCCTCCACCTCTTCCTCCACCTCTTCCTCCCCCTCCTCCACCTCTTCCTCCCCCTCCTCTTCTTCCTCCTCCACCTCTTCCTCCCCCTCCTCCACCTCTTCCTCCTCCTCCTCTTCTTCCTCCTCCACCTCTTCCTCCCCCTCCTCCACCTCTTCCTCCCCTCCTCTTCTTCCTCCTCCACCTCTTCCTCCCCCTCCTCCACCTCTTCCTCCCCCTCCTCCTCTTCTTCTTCCTCCTCCACCTCTTCCTCCCCCTCTTCTTCTTCCTCCTCCACCTCTTCCTCCCCCTCCTCTTCTTCCTCCTCCACCTCTTCCTCCCCCTCCTCCTCTTCTTCTTCCTTCTCCACCTCTTCCTCCCCCTCCTCTTCTTCCTCCTCCACCTCTTCCTCCCCCTCCTCCTCTTCTTCTTCCTCCTCCACCTCTTCCTCCCCCTTCTCCACCTCTTCCTCCACCTCTTCCTCCCACCTCCTCTTCTTCCTCCTCCACCTCTTCCTCTAGGCTGATCCTCCAACTTTGAACCCAACCTTGAAAAATCTCCCCCAAAAATGGTTTCCAATGGACAACTTCCCAACCTACTACTGTCTCTAAGGATCACAGACACTCATAATTACCTACGATTATCACCCCTTCCGCCTCTGCGGGTTCGCATCCTCCTGCACCGAATTTGTTGACCTCTGTGATTGGACCAGTGGGATTCATCTCTGTTAGTGCGTTGTGATTGGTCCAATGCGTTGCCTTTCTGTCTGTGTGTTCAGTTGTACATTTATCGATCTATGTTTATGAATTCATAAGCATAGTCTTTAAAAAGAGACATTTTGTCTTATTTGAGTCACTTTTGAAACCAAGAGTGTACTGTATGTTACAGCGCTGAGTAATAACAACTAGGAGTAAATGTTTCTAATGCACACAGTATTATTCTGTGTGGTTCATGGTTGAGTAGTACACTCACGTCGCCTGGGGGCGAAAATGTAACAATAATAATAATGATAATAATAATAATAATAATCTATATATATAAACCAAAGAAGTTTGTCTGTGTGTCCGCACGAGGATCTCGGAACCTACTTTACCGATCTGTAGTGATGATGGATGGTGTTATATGTAGTGATGATGGATGTTGTTATATGTAGTGATGATGGATGGTGTTATATGCAGTGATGATGGATGTTGTTATATGTAGTGATGATGATGGATGGTGTTATAGGTAGTGATGATGGATGCTGTTATATGTAGTGATGATGGATGGTGTTATATGTAGTGATGATGGATGGTGTTATAAGTAGTGATGATGATGGATGGTGTTATAGGTAGTGATGATGGATGTTGTTATATGTAGTGATGATGATGGATGGTGTTATATGTAGTGATGATGGATGTTGTTATATGTAGTGATGATGGATGGTGTTATATGTAGTGATGATGGATGGTGTTATATGTAGTGATGATGATGGATGGTGTTATATGTAGTGATGATGGATGGTGTTATATGTAGTGATGATGGATGGTGTTATATGTAGTGATGATGATGGATGGTGTTATATGTAGTGATGATGATGGATGGTGTTATATGTAGTGATGATGATGGATGGTGTTATATGTAGTGATGATGGATGGTGTTATATGTAGTGATGATGGATGGTGTTATATGTAGTGATGATGATGGATGGTGTTATATGTAGTGATGATGGATGGTGTTATATGTAGTGATGATGGATGGTGTTATATGTAGTGATGATGGATGGTGTTATATGTAGTGATGATGATGGATGTTGTATATGTAGTGATGATGGATGGTGTTATATGTAGTGATGATGATGGATGGTGTTATATGTAGTGATGATGGATGGTGTTATATGTAGTGATGATGGATGGTGTTATTGTAGTGATGATGGATGGTGTTATATGTAGTGATGATGATGGATGGAGTTATTAGTAGTGATGATGATGGATGGTGTTATATGTAGTGATGGATGGATGGTGTTATATGTAGTGATGATGGATGGTGTTATATGTAGTGATGATGGATGGTGTTATATGTAGTGATGATGGATGGTGTTATATGTAGTGATGATGGATGGTGTTATATGTAGTGATGATGGATGGTGTTATATGTAGTGATGATGAGGATGGTGTTATATGTAGTGATGATGGATGGTGTTATATGTAGTGATGATGGATGGTGTTATAGTAGTGATGATGATGGATGGTGTTATATGTAGTGATGATGGATGGTGTTATATGTAGTGATGATGGATGGTGTTATATGTAGTGATGATGGATGGTGTTATATGTAGTGATGATGAGGATGGTGTTATATGTAGTGATGATGGATGGTGTTATATGTAGTGATGATGATGGATGGTGTTATATGTAGTGATGATGATGGATGGTGTTATATGTAGTGATGATGGATGGTGTTATATGTAGTGATGATGGATGGTGTTATATGTAGTGATGATGGATGGTGTTATATGTAGTGATGATGGATGGTGTTATATGTAGTTGATGATGGATGGTGTTATATGTAGTGATGATGGATGGTGTTATATGTAGTGATGATGGATGGTGTTATATGTAGTGATGATGGATGGTGTTATATGTAGTGATGATGGATGGTGTTATATGTAGTGATGATGGATGATGTTATATGTAGTGATGATGGATGGTGTTATATGTAGTGATGATGGATGGTGTTATATGTAGTGATGATGGATGGTGTTATATGTAGTGATGATGGATGGTGTTATATGTAGTGATGATGGATGGTGTTATATGTATTGATGATGGATGGTGTTATATGTAGTGATGATGGATGATGTTATATGTATTGATGATGGATGGTGTTATATGTAGTGATGATGGATGATGTTATATGTAGTGATGATGGATGATGTTATATGTGGTGATGATGGATGATGTAATATGTAGTGATGATGGATGATGTTATATTTAGCGATGATGGATGATGTTATATGTAGTGATGATGGGTGGTGTTATATGTAGTGATGATGGATGGTGTTATATGTAGTAATGATGGATGATGTTTTATGTAGTGATGATGATGGATGATGTTATATGTAGTGATGATGGGTGGTGTTATATGTAGTGATGATGGATGGTGTTATATGTAGTAATGATGGATGATGTTTTATGTAGTGATGATGGATGATGTTATATGTAGTGATGATAGGTGGTGTTATATGTAGTGATGATTAGATAATAAAATAATAACAATTTAAAGCTAAAAATATATACTTTGCTGTACCGTTGTAGTGAAAAACATGGTGGAACTTACATACACCGTTAATGAACTATTGGTGGAAGAAGAAGTTTTGGGGACTGAACAGTGAGACAATGTGGAGCCTCCCAGAGGGTGGCGTCCTACCGTGGCCTAGCGAATGAGCCGCCCGGACCAAACTTGGCATGGATAGCAAGTGTCATGTGGGGATCTAAAAAAAAAACCCAACCAACCCGATCCGACACACCCAACCCGACCCGACCCGTTAAACCACACAGAGGTTGAAAAGGATGTGGAAATGTTGTAAAGTCCTCAACTGAGCTCACTAACATGGTCTACCCAAACATTATCCACCACTACAAGGATCACAAGTGGCTGCGTGAACGGGCAATTCTGGCACCAAAGAATGAAACAGTGGCGGAAATCAACATGACTCTACTCAGACAGCTTCCAGGCAGTAAGACTTCATTCAAATCTGTTGATACAGTAATCGACCAGGACCAAGCAGTCCAGCACCATGCAGAATTCCTTAATTCTTTGGAGCCCGCTGGAATGCCTCCTCACCACCTCACTCTCAAGATTGGAACTCCTATAATGCTCTTAAGAAATCTTGAACCTAGTAAAAGAGCCGCCCGAAGGGCGGCGATTCCGCTAATAATAATAAAAATAATAAAAATAATAATAATAATAATAATAATAATAATAATAATAATAATAATAATAATAAAAAAAAGATAAAGAGAGAAAAACAATATATGTATATGTTGCTGTCAATGGCAAGACAAACAATTGAGACCCTGCAATTGTGTGTAAATGAGGCAGAAAGACAGATCAGCAACCTGGGACATGGTCACAATTTTTGTGATGCCATATGGAAGCAGAGTCTACCATTAGACAACACATTATGCTTCCAATATCTTCCCAGGCGGTAGTACCTCCCTGTTTGGTAGCTACCTACTACCACAGCTTAAAAGAGGGACTTGCGCTGTCTGGCTCACAGCGGGGCAGAGGGAAGGTTGGCTCACAGCGGGGCAGAGGGAAGGTTGGCTCACAGCGGGGCAGAGGGAAGGTTGGCTCACAGCGGGGCAGAGGGAAGGTTGGCTCACAGCGGGGCAGAGGGAAGGTTGGCTCACAGCGGGGCAGAGGGAAGGTTGGCTCACAGCGAGGCAGAGGGAAGGTTGGCTCACAGCGGGGCAGAGGGAAGGTTGGCTCACAGCGGGGCAGAGGGAAGGTTGGCTCACAGCGAGGCAGAGGGAAGGTTGGCTCACAGCGGGGCAGAGGGAAGGTTGGCTCACAGCGAGGCAGAGGGAAGGTTGGCTCACAGCGGGGCAGAGGGAAGGTTGGCTCACAGCGAGGCAGAGGGAAGGTTGGCTCACAGCGAGGCAGAGGGAAGGTTGGCTCACAGCGGGAAGGTTGGCTCACAGCGGGGCAGAGGGAAGGTTGGCTCACAGCGAGGCAGAGGGAAGGTTGGCTCACAGCGGGGCAGAGGGAAGGTTGGCTCACAGCGAGGCAGAGGGAAGGTTGGCTCACAGCGAGGCAGAGGGAAGGTTGGCTCACAGCGAGGCAGAGGGAAGGTTGGCTCACAGCGGGGCAGAGGGAAGGTTGGCTCACAGCGGGGCAGAGGGAAGGTCGGCTCACAGCGGGAAGGTTGGCTCACAGCGAGGCAGAGGGAAGGTTGCCTCACAGCGGGGCAGAGGGACGGTTGGCTCACAGCGGGAAGGTTGGCTCACAGCGAGGCAGAGGGAAGGTTGCCTCACAGCGGGGCAGAGGGAAGGTTGGCTCACAGCGAGGCAGAGGGAAGGTTGGCTCACAGCGGGGCAGAGGGAAGGTTGGCTCACAGTGGGGCAGAGGGAAGGTTGGCTAACAGCGAGGCAGAGGGAAGGTTGGCTCACAGTGGAGCAGAGGGAAGGTTGGCTCACAGCGGGGTAGAGGGAAGGTTGGCTCACAGCGAGGCAGAGGGAAGGTTGGCTCACAGCGGGGCAGAGGGAAGGTTGGCTCACAGCGGGGCAGAGGGAAGGTTGGCTCACAGTGGGGCAGAGGGAAGGTTGGCTCACAGCGGGGCAGAGGGAAGGTTGGCTCACAGCGGGGCAGAGGGAAGGTTGGCTCACAGCGGGGCAGAGGGAAGGTTGGCTCACAGCGAGGCAGAGGGAAGGTTGGCTCACAGCGGGGCAGAGGGAAGGTTGGCTCACAGCGGGGCAGAGGGAAGGTTGGCTCGCAGCGAGGCAGAGGGAAGGTTGGCTCACAGCGGGGCAGAGGGAAGGTTGGCTCACAGCGGGGCAGAGGGGAGGTTGGCTCAGAGCGGGACGGTTGGCTCACAGCGGGGCAGAGGGAAGGTTGGCTTACAGCGGGGAAGAGGGAAGGTTGGCTCACAGCGGGGAAGAGGGAAGGTTGGCACACAGCGGGGCAGAGGGAAGGTTGGCTCACAGCGGGGAAGAGGGAAGGTTGGCTCACAGCGGGGCAGAGGGAAGGTTGGCTCACAGCGGGAAGGTTGGCTCACAGCGAGGCAGAGGGAAGGTTGGCTCACAGCGGGGCAGAGGGAAGGTTGGCTCACAGCGGGGCAGAGGGAAGGTTGGCTCACAGCGAGGCAGAGGGAAGGTTGGCTCACAGCGGGGCAGAGGGAAGGTTGGCTCACAGCGGGGCAGAGGGAAGGTTGGCTCACAGCGGGGCAGAGGGAAGGTTGGCTCACAGCGGGGCAGAGGGAAGGTTGCCTCACAGCGAGGCAGAGGGAAGGTTGGCTCACAGCGGGGCAGAGGGAAGGTTGGCTCACAGCGAGGCAGAGGGAAGGTTGGCTCACAGCGGGGCAGAGGGAAGGTTGGCTCACAGCGGGGCAGAGGGAAGGTTGGCTCACAGCGAGGCAGAGGGAAGGTTGGCTCACAGCGGGGCAGAGGGAAGGTTGGCTCACAGCGGGGCAGAGGGAAGGTTGGCTCACAGCGGGGCAGAGGGAAGGTTGGCTCACAGCGGGGCAGAGGGAAGGTTGGCTCACAGCGAGGCAGAGGGAAGGTTGGCTCACAGTGGGGCAGAGGGAAGGTTGGCTCACAGCGGGGCAGAGGGAAGGTTGGCTCACAGCGGGGCAGAGGGAAGGTTGGCTCACAGCGGGGCAGAGGGAAGGTTGGCTCACAGCGAGGCAGAGGGAAGGTTGGCTCACAGCGGGGCAGAGGGAAGGTTGGCTCACAGCGGGGCAGAGGGAAGGTTGGCTCACAGCGGGGCAGAGGGAAGGTTGGCTCACAGCGGGGCAGAGGGAAGGTTGGCTCACAGCGAGGCAGAGGGAAGGTTGGCTCACAGTGGGGCAGAGGGAAGGTTGGCTCACAGCGGGGCAGAGGGAAGGTTGGCTCACAGCGGGGCAGAGGGAAGGTTGGCTCACAGCGGGGCAGAGGGAAGGTTGGCTCACAGCGGGCAGAGGGAAGGTTGGCTCACAGCGGGGCAGAGGGAAGGTTGGCTCACAGTGGGGCAGATGGAAGGTTGGCTCACAGCGAGGCAGAGGGAAGGTTGGCTCACAGCGGGGCAGAGGGAAGGTTGGCTCACAGCGGGGCAGAGGGGAGGTTGGCTCACAGGGGGACGGTTGGCTCACAGCGGGACGGTTGGCTCACAGCGGGACGGTTGGCTCACAGCGGGGCAGAGGGAAGGTTGGCTCACAGCGGGGCAGAGGGAAGGTTGGCTCACAGCGGGGCAGAGGGAAGGTTGGCTCACAGCGAGGCAGAGGGAAGGTTGGCTCACAGTGGGGCAGAGGGAAGGTTGGCTCACAGCGGGGCAGAGGGAAGGTTGGCTCACAGCGGGGCAGAGGGAAGGTTGGCTCACAGCGGGGCAGAGGGGAGGTTGGCTCACAGCGGGACGGTTGGCTCACAGCGGGACGGTTGGCTCACAGCGGGGCAGAGGGGAGGTTGGCTCACAGCGGGAAGGTTGGCTCACAGCGGGGCAGAGGGAAGGTTGGCTCACAGCGGGGCAGAGGGAAGGTTGGCTCACAGCAGGGCAGAGGTGAGGCTAGCTCACAAAGGCTGGCTCACAGCCTCCCTGACACACACAGCGAGGTTCACTACTCCAGCAGGACACAGTGTGGACACAACACCTCCAGCAGGACACTGTGTGGACACAACACCTCCAGCAGAACACTGTGTGGACACAACACCTCCAGCAGCACACTGTGTGGACACAACACCTCCAGGAGAACACTGTGTGGACACAACACCTCTAGCAGGACACTGTGTGGACACAACACCTCCAGCAGGACACTGTGTGGACACAACACCTCCAGCAGGACACTGTGTGGACACAACACCTCCAGCAGAACACTGTGTGGACACAACACCTCTAGCAGCACACTGTGTGGACACAACTCCTCCAGTAGGACACAGTGTGGACACAATACCTCCAGCAGGACTCTGTGTGGACACAACTCCTCCAGTAGGACTCTGTGTGGACACAACACCTCCAGCAGGACACTGTGTGGACACAACTCCTCCAGTAGGACTCTGTGTGGTCACAACACCTCCAGCAGGACACTGTGTGGACACAACACCTCCAGCAGGACACAGTGTGGACACAACACCTCCAGCAGGACACAGTGTGGACACAACACCTCCAGTAGGACACAGTGTGGACACAACTCCTCCAGCAGGACACTGTGTGGACACAACTCCTCCAGCAGGACACTGTGTGGACACAATACCTCCAGCAGGACTCTGTGTGGACACAACTCCTCCAGTAGGACTGTGTGTGGACACAACACCTCCAGTAGGACATAGTGTGGACACAACTCCTCCAGCAGGACTCTGTGTGGACACAACTCCTCCAGTAGGACACAGTGTGGACACAATACCTCCAGCAGGACTCTGTGTGGACACAACTCCTCCAGTAGGACTCTGTGTGGACACAACACCTCCAGCAGGACACTGTGTGGACACAACTCCTCCAGTCGGACTCTGTGTGGTCACAACACCTCCAGCAGGACACTGTGTGGACACAACACCTCCAGCAGGACACAGTGTGGACACAACTCCTCCAGTAGGACTCTGTGTGGACACAACTCCTCCAGCAGGACACTGTGTGGACACAACACCTCCAGTAGGACACAGTGTGGACACAACTCCTCCAGCAGGACACTGTGTGGACACAACTCCTCCAGCAGGACACTGTGTGGACACAACCCCTCCAGTAGGACTCTGTGTGGACACAACTCCTCCAGCAGGACACTAT
>CAUDMG010002988.1:67500-165000 GCA_958450375.1 Homarus gammarus
GATTCAGGAGATTTGGTTAGGTTAGGGTTTGGTTAGGTTAGGTTTGGTTAGGTTAGGTTAGGTTAGGTTAGGTTAGGTTAGGTTTTTCATGGTCAGAGGCGAACTGCAAGAGAGAGAGAGAGAGAGAGAGAGAGAGAGAGAGATAATAAGACTCCCGACCCACATCTCTCACTAACACGAATACAAACACAGTAATTCATTCCCGTAATCCCCCCTCTCTCTCTCTCTCTCTCTCTCTCTCTCTCTCTCTCTCCCGTAAGAGAATAATCTCCTTTTTTATCTCTCAGACAAATCTCAGTGGCCTTCATCCGGTAATTTCCTGGAGTCTGAGAGAAGGAAAGGGGACGATTGTCATCTGCCGGAGGGGGGGGGAAGGGGTTAGGGGTAGGGGGAGAAGGGGTTAGGGGGGAGAAGGGGTTAGGGGTAGGGGGGAGAAGGGGTTAGGGGTAGGGGGAGAAGGGGTTAGGGGTAGGGGGAGAAGGGGTTAGGGGTAGGGGGAAGGGGTTAGGGGTATGGGGAGATGGGGTTAGGGGTAGGGGGAGAAGGGGTTAGGGGTAGGGGAGAAGTGGTTAGGGGTAGGTGGAAGGGTTAGGTGTAGGGGGTGGAAGGGGTTAGGGGTAGGGGGGAGAAGGGGTTAGGGGTAGGGGGGAGAAGGGGTTAGGGGTAGGGGGAGAAGGGGTTAGGGTAGGGGGAAGGGTTAGGGGTAGGGGGGAGAAGGGGTTAGGGGTGGGGGGAGAAGGGGTTAGGGGTAGGGGGAGAAGGGGTTAGGGGTAGGGGGGAGAAGGGGTTAGGGGTAGGGGGGAGAAGGGGTTAGGGGTAGGGGGGAGAAGGGGTTAGGGGTAGGGGGGAGAAGGGGTTAGGGGTAGGGGGGAGAAGGGGTTAGGGGTAGGGGGGAGAAGGGGTTAGGGGTAGGGGGGAGAAGGGGTTAGGGGTAGGGGGAGAAGGGGTTAGGGGTAGGAGGAGAAGGGGTTAGGGGTAGGGGGGAGAAGGGGTTAGGGGTAGGAGGAGAAGGGGTTAAGGGTAGAAGGGCAGCGGGAGAGAGGTTAGGTTAGGTTTACAAGAGAACAGACAACAGCAATTAGACAAACAACGACGAAAACAACAGTATTTACCTTTTTTTTAGTCGGAATAACTGTGACACATCAAGAACAACAGTAAAACAGAAATAACAACAGCAGCAACAGTATCATCAAGAGTAACACAGTAGCAGCAACACCACACCAAGTAACAACAGTGTTTACGGTTCAGTATTACCATGTAAACAACCTGGTGTTTACATGGTCGCGTTAGGGGGGGAGCCTCTACACAACAGTTGCCCGAGTACGATAATCACATTTTCTATTTATGGCCACCTCCACACGACCACCTCCACACGGCCACCTCCACAAGGCCATCTCCACAAGGCCATCTCCACAAGGCCATCTCCCCAAGGCCATCTCACCAAGGCCACCTCCACACGGCCACCTCCCCACGGCCACCTCCCCACGGCCACCTCCACACGGCCACCTCCACAAGGCCATCTCCACAAGGCCATCTCCCCAAGGCCATCTCCCCAAGGCCACCTCCACACGGCCACCTCCACACGGCCATCTCCACAAGGCCATCTCACCAAGGCCACCTCCACACGGCCACCTCCACACGGCCATCTCCACACGGCCACCTCCACACGGCCACCTCCCCAAGGCCATCTCACCAAGGCCACCTCCACACGGCCACCTCCACACGGCCATCTCCACACGGCCACCTCCACACGGCCACCTCCACACGGCCACCTCCCCAAGGCCACCTCCACACGGCCACCTCCACACGGCCACCTCCACACGGCCATCTCCACACGGCCACCTCCACACGGCCACCTCCACACGGCCACCTCCACACGGCCACCTCCACACGGCCACCTCCCCAGCCACCTCCACACGGCACCTCCACACGGCCATCTCCACACAGCCACCTCCACACGACCACCTCCCCACGACCACCTCCACACAGCCACCTCCCCAAGGCCACCTCCACACGGTCATCTCCACACGGCCACCTCCACAAGGCCACCTCCACACAGCCATTCACACCAAGATACCCCCAATATTCCTCCATGTCTTCATTCTGCTCCTCCCCGTGAGTCTCATTGAGCCTCACAGAATATAATAATACTCGTTCAGGTTTATATTAGGCGTATTATCTCGTTTTCTCCAAGTGAACGTTTTCCTTTATGTGGCAGCTATTTAAGGCGTTTTCTTTACGTCTACTGGGGGAAACTATTTAATTTTGCGGGAGTTTTTGTTGTGTATACTCATTCCCTCACTCCCTCATTCCGTCACTCCCTCCATCCATCCCTTTCTCACTCTCTACACCCTCATTCCTCCTTTGCCTTCCTTCCTCTCTCTCACCCTCCCTCCTCCTTCCCTTCATCCCACCTCTTCCTCCTACCCCCACCTCCTACTTAACCACTTCTTTCCCTTTCCCTTCTCCTCCTTGCCACCCCTTCCCTTTAGCCCCATCAACCTTCTCTCCTCTTCCCTCCTCCTCATCCCCTCCTCATTCCCCCCTTTTCCCCTTCCACTGTCCTTCTCTCTCTCTCACACACACACACACACACACAGTTCAATTACCTATCACCACGGAGAATCCCCAACAACTATCATATCCTACAGGAATTCGCCGCTCCTTTGCATGCCCCCCCCCCCCTCACCAGACCTCCTTCACGCACGCACCCCTCCCCCAACGTATCTTCCCCCCTCCAGCCAATATTCCCACAGGAACTCACTGCTTTGTCCTAGGCAATATCCTAAATGGCCTTCCTGGGTGGCTGAGGGCTGCACACGGTAATATCCTGCAGGACTCCTCTAGCTAAACTTGTCGTATATTAATCCTATGTTATACTCAACCAGTCTAGCCCCTTTGATGGTGGTGGTGGTGGTGGTGGCTGGTAGATGGTGGTGGTGGCTGGTAGATGGTGGTGGTGGCTGGTAGATGATGGTGGTGGTTGGTAGATGGTGGTGGTGGTGGTTGGTAGATGGTGGTGGTGGTGGTGGTTGGTAGATGGTGGTGGTGGTGGTGGCTGGTAGATGGTGGTGGTGGCTGGTAGATGGTGGTGGTGGCTGGTAGATGGTTATGGTGGAGCATGCTACACGTTAATTAAACCGGCCAAGTTTGATGGAAATACTCAATCCTATTCTCGAGTTATTTCGCAGACAGACAGACAGACAGACAGGCAGACAGACAGACAGGCCTGTTGTGGGAATAATAATAATAATAATAATAATAATAATACCGCTTTAGATGATTGGTCGGTGGTTGCTAAGATAGTGGCGTCCCTAGCAACCACCACAATTTCTAGAAGATGATTGGTCAGTGGTTGCTAAGAGAGTGGCGTCCATAGCAACCACCACAATTTCTAGAAGATGATTGGTCAGTGGTTGCTAAGAGAGTGGCGTCCATAGCAACCACCACAATTTCTAGAAGATGATTGGTCAGTGGTTGCTAAGAGAGTGGCGTCCATAGCAACCACCACAATTTCTAGAAGATGATTGGTCGGTGGTTGCTAAGGGGAGGAGCTTAATTAACACGTCACATACAGACCTAAAATGTTTACACAACACTTTTGAGTTTAGTTGAATTACTAATGAGAAAAACTTTGTATAATGACTTGTCTTTGGTGTGTGTGTGTGTTTGTGTGTGTGTGTGTGTGTGTGTGTGTTTGTGTGTGTTTTAAACTGTGATTAAATGAGCCTCTCTCGCTCTCTCTTTCTTTTCCTACATCTCGATCGCGAAAAAAATTAGTACGATTTTTTCTTTGACGGCGGTGAGTTGAGGGAGCAGAAAATTGGTTAAGTTATTGGACGGAGGAGGAGAGAGAGAGAGAGGGAGAGGGAGAGAGAGAGAGAGAGAGAGAGTATTACACTATACTATTGTGCATACTGCCATTGAGTCCTTCAGTACGATGACACACACACACACACACACACTCAGTGATATAATGATGGTTGGCAGACAAAATGGCACCGAAACTACACTTGGACTCTACCGGGAATCAGAGCCAAATGGTAATTGAAGAAGAAGAAGAAGAAGAAGAAGAAGAAGAAATAACGACCCCAGTATTGGAACTATCAAACAATTCTAGTCTTAATTACCTCATGATTACGCTTTACAACCCTCACTTGTATTTTCTCAGTTTAATTGGGCAGTTATTGTCTAATTACTAGATATAAATTGAGGGTCATTAGTGCGATAGTGTTGTTTGTATTACACGGTGAATGGCTGATGGTGATTGGGAGGAGAGTGAAAGGGGTAGTTAGTGGTAGTTAGGTGAAGTGGCAGTATAATTGTGGGGCAAGATTGTTGGGGTAGTAGAGTGACAACCAACATTATGGAGGATGATGGTGGTAGGTGGGGGTGGTAGGTAGGTGGTGGTAGGTGGTGGTTGGTGGTGACAAGGGGTGATGGTGGTTGGTAGTGGTGAGGATGGTGGTTGGTAGTAGATGATGGTGGTTGGTGGTGGTGGTATGTGTTGGTGGTAGTGTTGGTGGTAGTATGTGGTGGTAGTCAGTAGATCGTGGTTGTTAATTGTTGTTGTAGGTGTGATGGTTGGTGGTGGTGGTGGTTGGTAGTAGATGATGGTGGTTGCTGGTGATGGTACGGGGTGGTGGTGTTGGTGGTAGTATGTGGGGGTAGTGGTTGTTGGCAGAAGTAGGTGGCAAAACACACACACACTACCACCCCCCACTCACCCCTCCACACACACACACTACCACCCCCTACTCACCCCTCCACACACACACACACACACTACCACCACCTACTCACCCCTCCACACACACACACACACACTACCACCCCCTACTCACCCCTCCACACACACACACACACACTACCACCACCTACTCACCCCTCCACACACACACACACACACACTACCACCACCTACTCACCCCTCCACACACACACACACACACACACTACCACCCCCTACTCACCCCTCCACACACACACTACCACCCCCCCACTCACCCCTCCACACACACACACTACCACCCCCCACTCACCCCTCCACACACACACACACACACACACTACCACCCCCCACTCACCCCTCCACACACACACACACTACCACCCCCTACTCACCCCTCCACACACACACACTACCACCCCCTACTCACCCCTCCACACACACACACACACACACACACTACCACCCCCTACTCACCCCTCCACACACACACACACTACCACCCCTACTCACCCCTCCACACACACACTACCACCACCCACTCACCCCTCCACACACACACTACCACCCCCTACTCACCCCTCCACACACACACACACACACTACCACCCCCTACTCACCCCTCCACACACACACACACACTACCACCCCCTACTCACCCCTCCACACACACACACACTACCACCCCCCACTCCACACACACACACTACCACCCCCAACTCACCCCTCCACACACACACACACTACCACCCCCCACTCACCCCTCCACACACACACACTACCACCCCCACTCACCCCTCCACACACACACAATACCACCCCCACACACCCCTCCACACACACACACTACCACCCCCTACTCACCCCTCCACACACACACTACCACCCCCCACTCACCCCTCCACACACACACACTACCACCCCCCACTCACCCCTCCACACACACACACTACCACCCCCTACTCACCCCTCCACACACACACTACCACCCCCTACTCACCCCTCCACACACACACACACACACTACCACCCCCTACTCACCCCTCCACACACACACACACACTACCACCCCCTACTCACCCCTCCACACACACACTACCACCACCTACTCACCCCTCCACACACACACACACTACCACCCCCTACTCACCCCTCCACACACACTACCACCACCCACTCACCCCTCCACACACACACACACTACCACCCCCTACTCACCCCTCCACACACACACACACACTACCACCCCCAACTCACCCCTCCACACAAACACACTACCACCACCTACTTACCCCTCCACACACACACACACACACTACCACCACCCACTCACCCCTCCACACACACACACACACACACACACTACCACCCCCTACTCACCCCTCCACACACACACTACCACCCCCTACTCACCCCTCCACACACACACTACCACCACCCACTCACCCCTCCACACACACACACACACTACCACCCCCCACTCACCCCTCCACACACACACACACTACCACCCCCACTCACCCCTCCACACACACACAATACCACCACCCACTCACCCCTCCACACACACACACACACACACACACTACCACCCCCTACTCACCCCTCCACACACACACACACTACCACCCCCTACTCACCCCTCCACACACACACACACACACACTACCACCCCCTACTCACCCCTCCACACACACACTATCACCACCCACTCACCCCTCCACACACACACACACACTACCACCCCCCACTCACCCCTCCACACACACACACACTACCACCCCCCACTCACTCCTCCACACACACACAATACCACCACCCATTCACCCCTCCACACACGCACACACACTACCACCACCTACTCACCCCTCCACACACACACTACCACCACCCACTCACCCCTCCACACACACCACACACACACACTACCACCACCCACTCACCCCTCCACACACACACACACACTACCACCACCCACTCACCCCTCCACACACACACACACACTACCACCACCCACTCACCCCTCCACACACACACACTACCACCACCCACTCACCCCTCCACACACACACACACACTACCACCACCCACTCACCCCTCCACACACACACACACACTACCACCCCCTACTCACCCCTCCACACACACACACACACTACCACCACCCACTCACCCCTCCACACACACACACACACACTACCACCACCCAATCACCCCTCCACACACACACACACACACACTACCACCACCTACTCACCCCTCCACACACACACACACTACCACCACCCACTCACCCCTCCACACACACACCACCAGACCACCCACTCACCCCCACTAACACACACACACTACCACCCCCACTCACCCCTCCACACACACACACACACAACCACCACCCACACACCCCACCACACACACACACTACCACCCCCACTCACCCCTCCCACCACACACCACACACACACACCACCCCTACTCACCCCTCCACACACACACCACTACCACCCTACCACCCCTCCACACCACACACCACCACCCACTCACCCCTCCACACACACACTACCACCCCCTACTCACCCCTCCACACACACACACACACACTACCACCACCAACTCACCCCACCACACACACACACACACTAGCACCACCCACTCACCCCTCCACACACACACACACTACCACCCCCCACTCACCCTCCACACACCACACCACTACCACCACCCACTCACCCCTCCACACACACACACACACACTACCACCCCCTACTCACCCCTCCACACACACACACACACTACCACCACCCACTCACCCCTCCACACACACACACACACACTACCACCACCCACTCACCCCCCCACCACACACACACACACTACCACCACCTACTCACCCCTCCACACACACACACACTACCACCACCCACTCACCCCTCCACACACACACACACACTAGAACCACCCACTCACCCCTCCACTAACACACACACACTACCACCACCTACTCACCCCTCCACACACACACACTACCACCACCCACTCACCCCTCCACACACGCACACACACTACCACCCCCTACTCACCCCTCCACACACACACACACACTACCGCCACCCACTCACCCCTCCACACACACACACACACACTACCACCCCCTACTCACCCCTCCACACACACACACACACTACCACCACCCACTCACCCCTCCACACACACACACACACTACCACCACCTACTCACCCCTCCACACACACACACACACACTACCACCACCAACTCACCCCTCCACACACACACACACACTAGCACCACCCACTCACCCCTCCACACACACACACACTACCACCCCCACTCACCCCTCCACACACACACACACTACCACCCCCCACTCACCCCTCCACACACGCACACACACTACCACCACCTACTCACCCCTCCACACACGCACACACACTACCACCACCTACTCACCCCTCCACACACACACACTACCACCCCCTACTCACCCCTCCACACACACACACACACTACCACCACCCACTCACCCCTCCACACACACACACACACTACCACCACCCACTCACCCCTCCACACACACACACACTACCACCCCCTACTCACCCCTCCACACACACACACACACTACCACCCCCTACTCACCCCTCCACACACACACACTACCACCCCCTACTCTCCCCTCCACACACACACACACTACCACCCCTCCACACACACACTACCACCCCCTACTCTCCCCTCCACACACACACACACACTACCACCCCCTACTCACCCCTCCACACACACACACACACACTACCACCCCCTACTCTCCCCTCCACACACACACACTACCACCCCCTACTCACCCCTCCACACACACACACTACCACCCCCTACACACCCCTCCACACACACCACACACCACCACCCCCACCCTCACCCCCCACCACACCCCACCACCCCACACACCACCACCCCCTACTCACCCCTCCACCACACTCCTACCACCCCCTACCACCCCCTCCCCCCACACACACACCACCACCCCCCACTCACCCCTCCACACACACTACCACCCCCCACTCACCCCTCCACACACACACACACACACACTACCACCCCCTACTCACCCCTCCACACACACTACCACCACCCACACACCCCTCCACACCCCCCACCCCCACCACCCCCACACACACACACACACCCACCCCCTACTCACCCCTCCACACACACTACCACCACCCACTCACCCTTCCACACACACACACACTACCACCCCCTACTCTCCCCTCCACACACACCACACACACACCACCCCTACTCACCCCTCCACACACACTACCACCCCCCACTCACCCCTCCACACACACACACACACACTACCACCCCCTACTCACCCCTCCACACACACTACCACCACCCACTCACCCTTCTACACACACACACACTACCACCCCCTACTCACCCCTCCACACACACACACACACAACCACCCCCTACTCACCCCTCCACACACACACACTACCACCACCCACTCACCCCTCCACACACACTACCACCACCCACTCACCCCTCCACACATATTAACCTACAAACAGAGATAATCAGTATTTTAGCCACAGTTGAGTGGAGGACTGAACAATGTCCCTCGTCTATTGTTCACACCCAATGAACAAATAGAACTGATGAACACGAGTGAAATGAGGGAAAATGGGTACATCGCCTCCTATATACAGAGAGACAATATGGGTACATCAGCTCCTGTATAGAGACAATATGGGTACATCTCCTCCTATATAGAGACAATATGGGTACATCTCCTCCTATATAGAGACAATATGGGTACATCTCCTCCTGTATAGAGACAATATGGGTACATCTCCTCCTATATAGAGACAATATGGGTACATCTCCTCCTATATAGAGACAATATGGGTACATCTCCTCCTGTATAGAGACAATATGGGTACATCTCCTCCTATATAGAGACAATATGGGTACATCTCCTCCTATAGAGACAATATGGGTACATCTCCTCCTATATAGAGACAATATGGGTACATCTCCTCCTATATAGAGACAATATGGGTACATCTCCTCCTATAGAGACAATATGGGTACATCTCCACCTATAGAGACAATATGGGTACATCTCCTCCTATATAGAGACAATATGGGTACATCTCCTCCTATATAGAGACAATATGGGTACATCTCTTCCTATATAGAGACAATATGGGTACATCTCCTCCTATATAGAGACAATATGGGTACATCTCCTCCTATATAGAGACAATATGGGTACATCTCCTCCTATAGAGACAATATGGGTACATCTCCTCCTATATAGAGACAATATGGGTACATCTCCTCCTATATAGAGACAATATGGGTACATCTCCTCCTGTATAGAGACAATATGGGTACATCTCCTCCTATATAGAGACAATATGGGTACATCTCCTCCTGTATAGAGACAATATGGGTACATCTCCTATATAGAGACAATATGGGTACATCTCCTCCTATAGAGACAATATGGGTACATCTCCTCCTGTATAGAGACAATATGGGTACATCTCCTCCTATATAGAGACAATATGGGTACATCTCCTCCTATATAGGGACAATATGGGTACATCTCCTCCTGTATAGAGACAATATTGGTACATCTCCTATATAGAGACAATATGGGTACATCTCCTCCTATATAGAGACAATATGGGTACATCTCCTCCTATATAGAGACAATATGGGTACATCTCCTCCTGTATAGAGACAATATGGGTACATCTCCTCCTATATAGAGACAATATGGGTACATCTCCTCCTATATAGAGACAATATGGGTACATCTCCTCCTGTATAGAGACAATATGGGTACATCTCCTATATAGAGACAATATGGGTACATCTCCTCCTATATAGAGACAATATGGGTACATCTCCTCCTATAGAGACAATATGGGTACATCTCCTATATAGAGACAATATGGGTACATCTCCTCCTATATAGAGACAATATGGGTACATCTCCTCCTGTATAGAGACAATATGGGTACATCTCCTCCTATATAGAGACAATATGGGTACATCTCCTCCTATATAGAGACAATATGGGTACATCTCCTCCTATAGAGACAATATGGGTACATCTCCTCCTATATAGAGACAATATGGGTACATCTCCTCCTATATAGAGACAATATGGGTACATCTCCTCCTATATAGAGACAATATGGGTACATCTCCTCCTATATAGAGACAATATGGGTACATCTCCTCCTGTATAGAGACAATATGGGTACATCTCCTATATAGAGACAATATGGGTACATCTCTTCCTATATAGAGACAATATGGGTACATCTCCTCCTGTATAGAGACAATATGGGTACATCTCCTCCTATAGAGACAATATGGGTACATCTCCTATATAGAGACAATATGGGTACATCTCCTCCTATATAGAGACAATATGGGTACATCTCCTCCTATATAGAGACAATATGGGTACATCTCCTCCTATAGAGACAATATGGGTACATCTCCTCCTATACAGAGACAATATGGATACATCTCCTATATAGAGACAATATGGGTACATCTCCTATATAGAGACAATATGGGTACATCTCCTCCTATATAGAGACAATATGGGTACATCTCCTCCTATATAGAGACAATATGGGTACATCTCCTCCTGTATAGAGACAATATGGGTACATCTCCTCCTATATAGAGACAATATGGGTACATCTCCTCCTATATAGAGACAATATGGGTACATCTCCTCCTATATAGAGACAATATGGGTACATCTCCTCCTATATAGAGACAATATGGGTACATCTCCTATATAGAGACAATATGGGTACATCTCCTCCTATAGAGACAATATGGGTACATCTCCTCCTATATAGAGACAATATGGGTACATCTCCTCCTATATAGAGACAATATGGGTACATCTCCTCCTATATAGAGACAATATGGGTACATCTCCTCCTATATAGAGACAATATGGGTACATCTCCTCCTATATAGAGACAATATGGGTACATCTCCTCCTATATAGAGACAATATGGGTACATCTCCTCCTATATAGAGACAATATGGGTACATCTCCTCCTATATAGAGACAATATGGGTACATCTCCTCCTATATAGAGACAATATGGGTACATCTCCTCCTATATAGAGACAATATGGGTACATCTCCTCCTATATAGAGACAATATGGGTACATCTCCTCCTATATAGAGACAATATGGGTACATCTCCTCCTATATAGAGACAATATGGGTACATCTCCTCCTATATAGAGACAATATGGGTACATCTCCTCCTATATAGAGACAATATGGGTACATCTCATAGAGCATGGTACATCTCCTCCTATATAGGGACAATATGGGTACATCTCCACCTATATAGAGACAATATGGGTACATCTCCTCCTATAGAGACAATATGGGTACATCTCCTCCTATAGAGACAATATGGGTACATCTCCTCCTATATAGAGACAATATGGGTACATCTCCTCCTATATAGAGACAATATGGGTACATCTCCTCCTATAGAGACAATATGGGTACATCTCCTCCTATATAGAGACAATATGGGTACATCTCCTCCTATATAGAGACAATATGGGTACATCTCCTCCTATATAGAGACAATATGGGTACATCTCCTCCTGTATAGAGACAATATGGGTACATCTCCTCCTATATAGAGACAATATGGGTACATCTCCTCCTTATAGAGACAATATGGGTACATCTCCTCCTATATAGAGACAATATGGGTACATCTCCTCCTATATAGAGACAATATGGGTACATCTCCTATAAGACATGGGTCATCTCCTCTATAGAGACAATATGGGTACATCTCCTCCTATATAGAGACAATATGGGTACATCTCCTCCTATAGAGACAATATGGGTACATCTCCTCCTATATAGAGACAATATGGGTACATCTCCTCCTATATAGAGACAATATGGGTACATCTCCTCCTATATAGAGACAATATGGGTACATCTCCTCCTATAGAGACAATATGGGTACATCTCCTCCTATATAGAGACAATATGGGTACATCTCCTCCTATAGAGACAATATGGGTACATCTCCTCTATAGAGACAATATGGGTACATCTCCTCCTATATAGAGACAATATGGGTACATCTCCTCCTATATAGAGACAATATGGGTACATCTCCTCCTATATAGAGACAATATGGGTACATCTCCTCCTATAGAGACAATATGGGTACATCTCCTCCTATATAGGGACAATATGGGTACATCTCCACCTATATAGAGACAATATGGGTACATCTCCTCCTATAGAGACAATATGGGTACATCTCCTCCTATAGAGACAATATGGGTACATCTCCTCCTATATAGAGACAATATGGGTACATCTCCTCCTATATAGAGACAATATGGGTACATCTCCTCCTATATAGAGACAATATGGGTACATCTCCTCCTGTATAGAGACAATATGGGTACATCTCCTATATAGAGACAATATGGGTACATCTCCTCCTATATAGAGACAATATGGGTACATCTCCTCCTATATAGAGACAATATGGGTACATCTCCTATATAGAGACAATATGGGTACATCTCCTCCTATATAGAGACAATATGGGTACATCTCCTCCTATATAGAGACAATATGGGTACATCTCCTCCTATAGAGACAATATGGGTACATCTCCTCCTATATAGAGACAATATGGGTACATCTCCTCCTATATAGAGACAATATGGGTACATCTCCTCCTATATAGAGACAATATGGGTACATCTCCTCCTATATAGAGACAATATGGGTACATCTCCTCCTATATAGAGACAATATGGGTACATCTCCTCCTGTATATAGAGACAATATGGGTACATCTCCACCTATATAGAGACAATATGGGTACATCTCCTCCTGTAGAGAGACAATATGGGTACATCTCCTCCTATATAGAGACAATATGGGTACATCTCCTCCTATATAGAGACAATATGGGTACATCTCCTCCTATATAGAGACAATATGGGTACATCTCCTCCTATAGAGACAATTTGGGTACATCTCCTCCTATAGAGACAATATGGGTACATCTCCTCCTATAGAGACAATATGGGTACATCTCCTCCTATATAGAGACAATATGGGTACATCTCCTCCTGTATAGAGACAATATGGGTACATCTCCTCCTATATAGAGACAATATGGGTACATCTCCTCCTATAGACGATATGGGTACATCTCCTCCTATATAGAGACAATATGGGTACATCTCCTATATAGAGACAATATGGGTACATCTCCTCCTATATAGAGACAATATGGGTACATCTCCTCCTATATAGAGACAATATGGGTACATCTCCTCCTATATAGAGACAATATGGGTACATCTCCTCCTGTATAGAGGCAATATGGGTACATCTCCTCCTATATAGAGACAATATGGGTACATCTCCTCCTATATAGAGACAATATGGGTACATCTCCTCCTATATAGAGACAATATGGGTACATCTCCTCCTATATAGAGACAATATGGGCACATCTTTCCATATAGTACAGTACTATGAGGCAGCACGTGAGGGCCCGATTGGTGCCTGACCACCGACCCGTGTCTGCCTGCTGCCCGACCACCGACCCGTGTCTGCCTGCTGCCCGACCACCGACCCGTGTCTGCCTGCTGCCCGACCACCGACCCGTGTCTGCCTGCTGCCCGACCACCGACCCGTGTCTGCCTGCTGCCCGACCACCGACCCGTGTCTGCCTGCTGCCCGACCACCGACCCGTGTCTGCCTGCTGCCCGACCACCGACCCGTGTCTGCCTGCTGCCCGACCACCGACCCGTGTCTGCCTGCTGCCCGACCACCGACCCGTGTCTGCCTGCTGCCCGACCACCGACCCGTGCCTGCCCGCTGCCCGACCACCGACCCGTGCCTGCCCGCTGCCCGACCACCGACCCGTGTCTGCCCGCTGCCCGACCACCGACCCGTGTCTGCCCGCTGCCCGACCACCGACCCGTGTCTGCCCGCTGCCCGACCACCGACCCGTGTCTGCCCGCTGCCCGACCACCGACCCGTGTCTGCCTGCTGCCCGACCACCGACCCGTGTCTGCCTGCTGCCCGACCACCGACCCGTGTCTGCCTGCTGCCCGACCACCGACCCGTGTCTGCCTGCTGCCCGACCACCGACCCGTGTCTGCCTGCTGCCCGACCACCGACCCGTGTCTGCCAGCTGCCCGACCACCGACCCGTGTCTGCCTGCTGCCCGACCACCGACCCGTGTCTGCCTGCTGCCCGACCACCGACCCGTGTCTGCCTGTTGCCCGACCACCGACCCGTGTCTGCCTGCTGCCCGACCACCGACCCGTGTCTGCCTGCTGCCCGACCACCGACCCGTGTCTGCCTGCTGCCCGACCACCGACCCGTGTCTGCCTGCTGCCCGACCACCGACCCGTGTCTGCCTGCTGCCCGACCACCGACCCGTGTCTGCCAGCTGCCCGACCACCGACCCGTGTCTGCCAGCTGCCCGACCACCGACCCGTGTCTGCCTGCTGCCCGACCACCGACCCGTGTCTGCCTGCTGCCCGACCACTGCCACCCCTTATGCCATCTCTCGACTCAATGATCCGGACCTCGACTCATTGACCAAGGATTCATTTTGTGGTTCTTGGTTTGTTCATTATCGTGTGTTCTATAGTGCCGTGTCTATGTTGCTCGTATCTTGAATGAAGCTGTAACAGTTCAGTCGGCCACAGGAGTAAGTATACTGCTATGGTTTGTGTTTTGACCAAATTTCTGGTAACACTGACCTGAACGGAACTGATAATTTACAAATTGATCATTAATTTATATTTCATATTTACCTGTTATGTTATAAATAATTTGTTGTGAATGTTTTAGTAGTGTCTTGTGTTTATATTACAAGTAATATCAAATGATATTAAGCTTTTTGTTGATGATCATTGATGGTAGTTGATGGCTGATGCATTTTGTGGTTATGTGGCAACTCTGTAATTTGTTTACATCGTAATAAAACTCACGGAATAGCCCCAAGGAACCTCACCATAGTGGCCAGACCCAGGACGCTCGATAACCATTCAACACAGTTGCCACATCTCACAAAACGTGCCACACATTGTACCAGGTATAAGTGAAGGCGACTGTACAATCAAGCATCGGCTTTACTACTACTCTCCTATAGTCAAATGAAAAGTTAACTAAACACTACTGATGCTAAAAGACTACACCTGGATAATGGAAGACTAATATGGTCAATATGTCAGTGAATATAATGTATGGATGACTTTAATACTGAACAACACTTCTAAGTCTGTGACGGTCAGATGTCGACTCGTTCTTAGCAAAGTGTCTTGTTCTGGGACGTAAACAAGAGAGATAATCACTATCACACATTGGCACTCTCTCTTTCACACATGCACACTCCTGACATTGGCGCGCACACACACACACACACACACACGTACAGTCATTCATAAGAGAAACGGGGCCCCCTGGGTGAGAGGTCTTGTAACTGGAAGCAGCTCAGTTCTGGTAACAGTGTACCTGACGCAGGGGTGTAGAGGGTCATGTCTCGTTTCATGAACTACTAATACGAGGTGGATACAACCCCATAATTATGTTACCTTTGGGCATTATATTCTAAGGTCCTAATATCATCACTAAAGTAACCTTATTCATCGCACTATTCCTACTGTACACTTTATATCCAAACTAAACTTATTCTGCCAAAAAAACTAGTTTTTTTCATTTATTTATTCGACCATGGTTAGGGTGGGTGTGTCAAGGAGAGACCTCTTCTTGTCGATAGGGAAGGCAGAAATGTCCATAGGGGCAAAATGGTCTCAAACATTGCGAGGTAAGGCTACCCTGTATGTTATTCATACGACCTGTGTGGTCGTATACAGACAAATATGTGGGAAAATACCTAAATATTTGTTCGATATTTATTGGAGAATGAACAAAGCTAGAGGAAGACTCCAACAGCGAGCACATGGGGCTAAGACAGGTGTTGATAGACCCGAAATTATCAGAAAACTTAAAGTTAACATAATTATGGTATTGTATTCACCTTGTTTAGTAGTTCATGAAACGAGACATGACCCGAGGGAGTGGTTCATGCAGAAGGCAGTGATCCACCCCCCCCCCCCCTACGTCAGGTACACTGTTACCAGAACTGAGCTGCTTCCAGTTACAAGACCTCTCACCCAGGGGGCCCCGTTTCTCTTATGAGTGACTGTACACTCCTAAGACACACAGACACTACTGCCACTCCGGGATTCAATACTCATCCTCCACTATATATTCACTGACACAACCTAATTTCAGTTTCTAATTCAGAATATTTAATGTGATGAATAGAGGAATAGGATGACAAGGGCGTCACTTTATACCTGTATTTTATATCTGTACCTCATTTTTTTTAGCTGTACCTGTAGCTTCTATTCTGTACTTTACACCTGAAAATATAACCTGTACTTTATATTTGTAATTGTACTTTATTCTTGTAATTTATTCTCTTAACTTGTACTCAATACTATATACTTTTACTTAATACTTTTACTTTTTACTTGTAATTTCTACTTTTACTTCATACTTTCTACTTATACTTAATACTTTTACTTTATACTTGTACGTTTTACATTTTACTTTTACCTGTATCTACCTGTTCATCTTCCTTAATTATCTTCATTATCTGTGTATGACTGAGACTCTTGTGTTATTCATTACAGGTGTATTATGGTAACACCTGCCATCATTCAGGGGTGTAGAGAGTTGAATGATACTTAAGAATAAACACCTTAGTTAATTATTGAGTTATACCTTTAATTATGCTGTTTGTGAATGTCTTGTTTAGGTAGATTGTTTGTATAGGGGTTAGGTAGAGGCCGGGGTACAGGTAGAGGTCGGGGTACAGGGAGAGGCCGGGGTACAGGGAGAGGCCGGGGTACAGGTAGAGGTCGGGGTACAGGGAGAGGCCGGGGTACAGGGAGAGGCCGGGGTACAGGTAGAGGTCGGGGTACAGGTACAGGCCGGGGCACAGGTAGAGGTCGGGGTACAGGTAGAGGCCGGGGCACAGGTAGAGGTCGGGGTTCAGGTAGAGGTCGGGGTACAGGTAGATGCCGGGGTACAGGTAGAGGCCGGGGTACAGGTAGAGGCTGGGGTACAGGTAGAGGTCGGGGTACAGGTACAGGCTGGGGTACAGGTACAGGCCGGGGTACAGGTACAGGCCGGGGTACAGGTACAGGCCGGGGTACAGGTACAGGCCGGGGTACAGGTACAGGCCAGGGTACAGATACAGGTTGGGGTACAAGTACAGGCCGGGGTACAGGTAGATGCTGGGGTACAAGAAGAAAGTCGGGTACAGGCACACGCCGGGGTACAAGTACAGGTTGGGGTACAATGGGTCGTATCTGCAGGGACCGAAATTTAGTCATGTTTATTGGACGGGAAAATTAATTAAACGGTTGACTGATGTACTGAACACTGGAGTTATGGTCACCTCCTGCTTCAGTCTCTGCTCTCTATATGTTAATACTGTGTAAAGAAATAGTTGTTGTTTTTATACTGTGTAAAGAAATAGTTGTTGTTTTTATACTGTGTAAAGAAATAGTTGTTGTTTTTATACTGTGTAAAGAAATAGTTGTTGTTTTTATACTGTGTGAAGAAATAGTTGATGTTTTTATACTGTGTGAAGAAATAGTTGTTGTTTTTATACTGTGTAAAGAAATAGTTGATGTTTTTATACTGTGTGAAGAAATAGTTGTTGTTTTTATACTGTGTAAAGAAATAGTTGATGTTTTTATACTGTGTGAAGAAATAGTTGTTGTTTTTATACTGTGTGAAGAAATAGTTGTTGTTTTTATACTGTGTAAAGAAATAGTTGATGTTTTTATACTGTGTGAAGAAATAGTTGTTGTTTTTATACTGTGTGAAGAAATAGTTGTTGTTTTTATACTGTGTAAAGAAATAGTTGTTTTTTGTAATAATGTGTAAAGAAATAGTTGTTGTTTTTTGTAATAATGTGTAAAGAAATAGTTGTTGTTTTTTGTAATAATGTGTGAAGAAATAATTGTTGTTTTTGTATTAATGTGCGAAGAAATAGTTGTTGTTTTTATACTGTGTAAAGAAATAGTTGTTGTTTTTATACTGTGTAAAGAAATAGTTGTTGTTTTTATACGGTGTAAAGAAATAGTTGTTTTTTGTAATAATGTGTAAAGAAATAGTTGTTGTTTTTATACTGTGTAAAGAAATAGTTGTTGTTTTTATACTGTGTAAAGAAATAGTTGTTGTTTTTATACTGTGTAAAGAAATAGTTGTTTTTTGTAATAATGTGTAAAGAAATAGTTGTTGTTTTTTGTAATAATGTGTGAAGAAATAATTGTTGTTTTTGTATTAATGTGCGAAGAAATAGTTGTTGTTTTTATTCTGTGTAAAGAAATAGTTGTTTTTATACTGCATGAAGAAATAGATGTTGTTTTGTATTAATGTGTAAAGAAATAGTTGTTGTTTTTATACTGTGAAAAGAAAAGTTGTTGTTTTTATACTGTGTGAAGAAATAGTTGTTTTTTGTAATAATGTGTAAAGAAATAGTGGTTGTTTTTTGTAATAATGTGTAAAGAAATAGTTGTTGCTTTGTATTAATGTGTGTAGAAATAGTTGTTGTTTTGTGTTAATGTGTGAAGAAATAGTTGTTGTTTTGTATTAATGTGTGAAGAAATAGTTGTTGTTTTGTGTTAATGTGTGAAGAAATAGTTGTTGTTTTTATACTGTGTAAAGAAATAGTTGTTGTTTTTATACTGTGTAAAGAAATAGTTGTTTTTATACTGTGTATTAATGTGTGTAGAAATAGTTGTTGTTTTAATATTGTGAAGAAAAATAGTTGTTGTTTTGTATTAATGTACGAAGAAATAGTTGTTGTTTTTATTCTGTGTGAAGAAATAGTTGTTGTTTTATTACTACAGATCGGCAAAGTAGTTTCCGAGATTCTCTTGCGGACACACATACACCCAAACAAACGCACACACAGACATATATATATATATTGATTAATATCTACCTCTCATGTATACATTAATATCTACCTCTCATGTATACATTAATATCTACCTCTCATGTATACATTAATATCTACCTCTCATGTATACATTAATATCTACCTCTCATGTATACATTAATATCTACCTCCCATGTATACATTAATATCTACCTCCCATGTATACATTATTATCTGCCTCTCATGTATACATTAATATCTACCTCTCATGTATACATTAATATCTACCTCCCATGTATACATTAATATCTACCTCCCATGTATACATTATTATCTGCCTCTCATGTATACATTAATATCTACCTCTCATGTATACATTAATATCTACCTCTTATGTATACATTAATATCTACCTCCCGCAAAACATATGTTCCCCAGAGTCGTATAAATAACTCAGAACCAAAGTTAAGCTTCATTGTTAAGCTTCAATGTTAAGCTTCATTGTTAAGCTTCATTGTTAAGCTTCATTGTTAAGCTTCATATACACCAAAAGAAAAACTGGAGCATTATATCACCGCGTTGAGGAGCTCAGTGAGGTGTTGGTAACGTGTCGGTTTGGTTCATAGAGATGTAGTTTTTTTTCCTTTCTCTATGCACACAAAGTACACTTCTCAGTATATTTCTCAGTATATTTCTCAGTATATTTCTCAGTATATTTCTCAGTTCAGTCAAATGTTGTATGGTTCAATGATATCCTAGAACTGTCTATATGAGTGTGTTGTGTTGTTCCAAGTATCATAACACAACCGCCCAGTCATGTTGGGAGTCAGTTGAGAGTGGAATCTACAGTGTGAACGAGTGGTCAGTCAATGAGAGAGAGAGAGAAGCCACATGCCGCCTCAGCTATACACACCACAGCACCACGAATCTTCACAGTACTACAAACTCACTTTCCTTATGTTAAAACTCACAAAATCTTCGTCCAGTCCCCTTCACTAGTGGGTTTACAGGGGCTCGTCAGGTTTCGTGCAGTGTGGCAACTTTGTGTTAGTTTACATTTGACTGAAGGAAACTCGCAATATTAAACATAATATGGAATGAATTAAAACCAAGATTAAAACAAATATGTAAACGCACTAATGAAGGAGACTGTACTTAAACCTTCATCTTTTTACCTGACTCTTAAGAAAATACATGAGGGGGGGAGGGGGAGGTCTCGGTGTAATCTTGGAGCCATTTTATATACGAACAGGTAATTACGTTCTCACATCTCCATTTCAAGGATAATTAGTAAGTGGGGGAAACCTTTTAGAACCCATCACCACGTCGTAGACCAAGAGAGTCACATATAACCTACATATTATAGGGGGGAGGGATGACTAAAGAACCTGGAGCCACAACCTTATGCTATGACGAATTTAATTTCCTATGACTTCAACCCGAATTTTAATCATATCAGCCAGGGTGCAGATGAGTAAGCTTCCTATAGAATATGTCTTGGGATGTGAGGCAAGACGGCGCTCAATACCTTAAGAGCTAATGACTTTTATGTGACAAGATTAACCCCCTTCACCCTACCCACCCTCCAACCCTCCCACCCTCCCTCCAACCCACCCACCCACCCTCCAACCCACTTACCTTACCCAGCCAACCTTCTTTAGCCCAGTACAAATTAATTTCCTCTTAATTCACTCATGTCTAAAAACTACCGATAAATTCCTCTCTCTACTTTTTCATTTTGTATTTATCTAACCTTAGGCAGTAGGGGGTGATTGGGGAGGTAGAGTAGGGGGTGATTGGGGAGGTAGAGTAGGGGGTGATTGGGGGAGTTAGAGTGAGGGGTGATTGGGGAAGTAGAGTGAGGGGTGATTGGGGAGGTATAGTGGGGGTTGATTGGGGAGGTAGAGTAGGGGGTGATTGGGGAGGTAGAGTAGGGGGTGATTGGGGAGGTAGAGTAGGGGGTGATTGGTGAGGTAGAGTAGGGGGTGATTGGGGAATTAGAGTGGGGGGTGATTGGGGAGGTAGAGTGGGGGTTGATTGGGGAGGTAGAGTGGGGGTGATTGGGGAGGTAGATTGGGGGTGATTCGGGAGGTAGATTGGGGGGTGATTCGGGAGGTAGAGTGGGGGGTGATTGCGGAGGTAGAGTCGGGAGTGATTGGGGAGGTAGAGTGGGGGTGATTGAGGAGGCAGATTGGGGGTGATTGGGGAGGTAGAGTGGGGGTGATTGAGGAGGTAGAGTGGAGAGGTGATTGGGAGGTAGAGTGGAGGGTGAGGGGTGATTGAGGAGGTAGAGTGGGGGTTGATTGGGGAGGTAGAGTGGGGGGTGATTGGGGAGGTAGCGTGGGGGGTGATTGGGGAGGTAGAGTGGCGGTGTGGGGAGGTGGTGGGTTAGGCAGGTGGGGTGGGCCCGGGAAAGTTGTGGTGTGAAGGTTGTGGGAAGTGGTTGTGGTAGGGAGTGGTTGGGGAGAGATGGGGGTATGGGGAAGAGGGGGGGGGGGGGTTGGGGGGAGATCACAGCGATGCCATCCTGGAAAGAAAAGTATTAAACATTTTTCTTTATTTTTTCAGGGAGACAAAACTATATATATATATATATATATATATATATATATATATATATATATATATATATATATATATATATATATATATATATATTTTTTTTTTTTTTNTTTTTTTTTTTTTTTTTTTTTTTTTTCCTTCACAAAAATGAAAAGTTTGGAGAGACACACAAACACACACCTCATACAAATTAAAACACATTGCTAAACATTCCCCAGTCATTGGGGCATTTAGGTGACCTCATTACTAAAGGTCAGATGTCAGGGGTCAATAATTATTTGTTGATATCTTTATTTCCGAGGAGAGACCTATAACCCAAGCCTCCCCAGCCCCCCCCCCCCTTCCTCTTGTTGGGGGACGTGTAGTGTTTTAAGGGGTTAAGCTCCTGACCCCTTAGCACCGATAGGTAATAGACACGATAGGAAGAGTTGGAGACGATAGGGAGAGACGGAGGCGATAGGATGAGGTGGTGATAAGATGAGGAGGTAATAAGATGAGGTGGTAAGATGAGGACGCGATAGAATGATAAGGAGGCAATAGGAAGTGAAGGCGATGATAGGAAGAGACAGGGGTGACAGGAGGCGATAGGCAACAAACACAAAAGAATTCGAGAAGCAAACGATGGTTAGGTCAGGTCGGGTGTGATTGGCAGTTCCTTAACGACCCAATTGACTACCTGTCACTACTGCCTGTCTACGGCCCTCCTCCTCCTCACTCTTCCTCACCTTGGCTATCCTCACCTTGGCTATCCTCACCTTGGCTATCCTCACCTTGGCTGTCCTCACCTTGGCTATCCTCACCTTGGCTGTCCTCACCTTGGCTATCCTCACCTTGGCTATCCTCACCTTGGCTGTCCTCACCTTGGCTATCCTCACCTTGGCTATCCTCACCTTGGCTATCCTCACCTTGGCTGTCCTCACCTTGGCTATCCTCACCTTGGCTATCCTCACCTTGGCTATCCTCACCTTGGCTATCCTCATTCTTGCTAATTTTCCACCATTAAGCCTCAGCTATTCTCACCTCAACTCTCCTCACCTCACTTCAGCCATCATTATCCTCTTTTCAACCATCCTTACTTCACCTCTCCTCCTCAACTATCCTCACCCGTGTTTATCCTCAATTATCCTCACCTGTCCTCATCCTCATTATCCTCACCTGTCCGCATCCTTAATTATCGTCAACTATCCTCACCTGTCCTCATCCTTAATTATCCTCAAATATCCTCATCCTTAATTATCCTCAACTATCCTCACCTGTCCTCATCCTCAATTATCCTCACCTGTCCTCATCCTCACCCTTAATTATCCTCAATTGTCCTCATCCTTAATTATCCTCAACTATCCTCACCTGTCCTCATCCTCAATTATCCTTGCCCATCCTCAGCTGTCCACATCCTCAAAACCTCACCTGTCCTCATCCTCAATTATCCTCAACTGTCGTCATCCTCAATTATCCTCATCCTCAACTATCCTCACCTGTCGTCATCCTCAATTATCCTCAACTATCCTCACCTGTCCTCATCCTCAATTATCCTCACCTGTCCTCATCCTCACCCTTAATTATCCTCAATTGTCCTCATCCTTAATTATCCTCAACTATCCTCACCTGTCCTCATCCTCAATTATCCTCATCCTCACCTATCCTCGCCTGTCCTCATCCTCACTTATCCTCACCTATCCTCACCTGTCCTCATCCTCACTTATCCTCACCTATCCTCACCTGTCCTCATCCTCAATTATCCTCACCTATCCTCACCTATCCTCACCTGTCCTCATCCCCGCAATAATAGAGAATTCTGGTGTTAATTTAAAAAAGAATAAAAGTGTTTAATTAGGTATTGGAAACTTGGGGGAATATGAGAGAGAGAGAGAGAGAGAGAGAGAGAGAGAGAGAGAGAGAGGAAAGAGAGAGAGAGAGAGAGAGAGAGGAAAGAGAGAGAGAGAGAGACAGGAAGGGGGAGGGAGAGAGAGAGAGAGAGAGAGACAGAAGGGAAAGAGAGAGAGAGGAACAGACTAGGTTCAGAACTTCGTTAGTTGAATCTCAGGTTGTTTTTACGCCACGATAATTCACGATTTTTTCCTTCTCTCTCCCTTTCTCCCTCTCTCTTCCTTCCTCTCTCTCTCTCCCTCCCATACTTCATCCCTCCTTTCTAACTCACCTTTCCTCTCTGCCTACTTCCCTTCCTCTCTCTTACCCTACCTCCGTTCCTTCCTCTCCTTTTATTACTTTCTCTCTCTGTCTCACCCTCTATCCTTCAATTCCTCCCTCCTTTTCTCCATCCTTCTCCTCGCCTCTCTCCCTCTCCTTCCTTCTCACACACACTCCCTTCCTCCTCCTCCTTACACTCTATCTATTTGACCTTCCCCCTTCCTTCTTTGACCTTCCCCCTTCCTTCTTACCCTCCTTCACTCCTTCCTCCCCCCCCCCCTCCCCAACACACGTCATAATATAAATCAGTTATTTTGTCACCAACGTCGATTACTTTTCGTTAACTGTCAACCAGGCAATTAGCTGTGTGAAGTACCGTGACAGAGGTGCAGCTAGTTGAATAAATTTGTAGTTTGGCAGAGGCTGTGACGCCAACACCAGCTGTGTCGCCAATACCAGCTGTGACGCCAATACCTGCTGTGACGCCAACACTCGCTGTGACGCCAACACCAGCTGTGACGCCAACACCTGCTGTGACGCCAACACCAGCTGTGACGCCAATACCGGCTGTGACGCCAACACCCGCTGTGACGCCAACACTCGCTGTGACGCGAACACCAGCTGTGACGCCAACACCCGCTGTGATGCCAACACCAGCTGTGACGCCAACACCCGCTGTGATGCCAACATCAGCTGTGACGCCAACACCAGCTGTGACGCCAACACCAGCTGTGACGGCAACACCAGCTGTGACGCCAACACTCGCTGTGACGCCAACACCCGCTGTGACGGCAACACCAGCTGTGACGCCAACACTCGCTGTGACGCCAACACCCGCTGTGACGCCAACACCCGCTGTGATGCCAACACCCGCTGTCACGCCAACACCCGCTGTGATGCCAACACCCGCTGTCACGCCAACACCCGCTGTGACGCCAATACCCGCTGTCACGCCAACACCCGCTGTCACGCCAACACCCGCTGTGATGCCAACACCCGCTGTCACGCCAACACCCGCTGTGACGCCAACACCCGCTGTGACGCCAACACCCGCTGTGACGCCAACACCCGCTGTGACGCCAACACCAGCTGTGACGGCAACACCCGCTATGACGGCAACACCAGCTGTGACGCCAACACTCGCTGTGACGCCAACACCCGCTGTGACGCCAACACCCGCTGTGACGCCAACACCCGCTGTGACGGCAACACCCGCTGTGACGGCAACACCCGCTGTTACGCCAACACCAGCTGTGACGCCAACACTCGCTGTGACGGCAACACCCGCTGTGACGGCAACACCAGCTGTGACGCCAACACTCGCTGTGACGCCAACACCCGCTGTGACGCCAACACCCGCTGTGATGCCAACACCAGCTGTGACGGCAACACCCGCTGTGACGGCAACACCAGCTGTGACACCAACACTCGCTGTGACGCCAACACCAGCTGTGACGCCAACACCAGCTGTCACACCACCTGGCTCTCTAACTCCCATGTTCTGTACCAGCTGCGAGTTTATCTTCCCATCTTTCCACCTAACTTCACCATCTGTGAGGGATAGTTAGGGGAGTCCCACACACACACACACACACACACGCGGCCAACTACTGTGTGGAGTTTTGACGGTCACAGGAACTATTGAAACGAACACAATGAAACGTAACTGTATGTGTGTGTGTGTGGGGGGGGGGGGGCATTACACATGGGAAAACAGCCCAATTCATCCCGTTAACGACCTGTGGTGAACGACCGAGGAGAGAGAGGGAAAAAACGCAAACATATGTGCTGATTGGCTTATTGACCGTGTTGATATGCCTGTCAACCAATGAACATTATTGTTTGTTTTTGTTCAGCCAATGAGCATTATAGTTTATTCTGGTTCAGCCAATGGGAAGATAGTTTTATGATCTGTTTCTCTATATTGCTGGAAATTCTGTACAAAGGCCAGATTTATTTTGACAGGCAGGCAGGCAGTATGTTAGGTAGTCAGTCAGTCTTGAATTATACATTCAGACAGATAAGTCGATGGGGCAGATTGTTACACAGTTAATTGTGTAGTGATTTGCATAGTAAAATTACAAAGATAAGTGGCGTGACTGATGCCTTACACACACACACACACACACACACACATACACTTATAATAATAATGACAAATAATAATAATAATAATAATAATAATAATAATAATAATAAGAATGGTTGCCCCTCCTGTACGAGGATGGCCGGCCCAAGGGCCACCTCGGCGTGAATTTGTCTAAGGTGTAGAAGCTGTCGCCAACAGAACAACCACCCCCTGAGTTAACGAGCTGCATGACCCAGTGTTTAAGGTGTAGAAGCTGTCGCCAACACAACAACCGCACCCTGAGTTAACGAACTGCATGACCCAGTGTTTAAGGTGTAGAAGCTGTCGCCAACACAACAACCACCCCTGAGTTAACGAGCTGCATGACCCAGTGTTTAAGGTGTAGAAGCTGTCGCCAACACAACAACCACACCCTGAGTTAACGAGCTGCATGACCTAGTGTTTAAGGTGTAGAAGCTGTCGCCAACACAACAACCACCCCTGAGTTAACGAGCTGCATGACCCAGTGTTTAAGGTGTAGAAGCTGTCGCCAACACAACAACCGCACCCTGAGTTAACGAGCTGCATGACCCAGTGTTTAAGGTGTAGAAGCTGTCGCCAACACAACAACCACCCCTGAGTTAACGAGCTGCATGACCCAGTGTTTAAGGTGTAGAAGCTGTCGCCAACACAACAACCGCACCCTGAGTTAACGAGCTGCATGACCCAGTGTTTAAGGTGTAGAAGCTGTCGCCAACACAACAACCGCACCCTGAGTTAACGAGCTGCATGACCCAGTGTTTAAGGTGTAGAAGCTGTCGCCAACACAACAACCGCACCCTGAGTTAACGAGCTGCATGACCCAGTGTTTAAGGTGTAAAAGCTGTCGCCAACACAACAACCACACCCTGAGTTAACGAGCTACATGACCCAGTGTTTAAGGTGTAAAAGCTGTCGCCAACAGAACAACCACACCCTGAGTTAACGAGCTGCATGACCCAGTGTTTAAGGTGTAAAAGCTGTCGCCAACACAACAACCACACCCTGAGTTAACGAGCTGCATGACCCAGTGTTTAAGGTGTAGAAGCTGTCGCCAACACAACAACCACACCCTGAGTTAACGAGCTGCATGACCCAGTGTTTAAGGTGTAAAAGCTGTCGCCAACACAACAACCACACCCTGAGTTAACGAGCTGCATGACCCAGTGTTTAAGGTGCAGAAGCTGTCGCCAACACAACAACCACACCCTGAGTTAACGAGCTGCATGACCCAGTGTTTAAGGTGTAAAAGCTGTCGCCAACACAACAACCACATACTGAGTTAACGAGCTGCATGACCCAGTGTTTAAGGTGTAGAAACTGTCGCCAACACAACAACCACACCCTGAGTTAACGAGCTGCATGACCCAGTGTTTAAGGTGTAGAAGCTGTCGCCAACACAACAACCGCACCCTGAGTTAACGAGCTGATGACCCAGTGTTTAAGGTGTAGAAGCTGTCGCCAACACAACAACCGCACCCTGAGTTAACGAGCTGCATGACCCAGTGTCAAGGAATAGTCCGAGAAGACCGGACAACTCTCCAGCTGCACTGTCTAATCATTACCCCGGAACACGATCCGAAAATAGTTTAACATCCAGGTCCCCGGGTACTGCTGGGTAGACAGAGGCAAATGGCGTAAAGAAACTTGTTCATAGTTTCGCCCTGCCCGGGGATCGAACCCGGGTCCAGTGGCTTGCGAGGCGAGGATGCGCACCATTGCGACACTGGTCACCACGATACCCAAAACATATAACAGAAGATGATGCTGTCGGTGCTGTGGTTGGGGGGGGGGGGGGACGGGGTAGGCATGCAGGAATTCTCGAATGAAGAAGAACACTCAAGGGTCACTGATCGAGGAAGAACACTCAGGGATCACTGGTCGAGGAAGAGGAACACTCAAGGATCACTGGTCGAGGAAGAAGAACACTCAGGGATCACTGGTCGAGGAAGAGGAACACTCAAGGATCACTGGTCGAGGAAGAAGAACACTCAAGGATCACTGGTCGAGGAAGAACACTCAAGGATCACTGGTCGAGGAAGAAGAACACTCAAGGATCACTGGTCGAGGAAGAAGAACACTCAAGGATCACTGATCGAGGAAGAACACTCAAGGATCACTGGTCGAGGAAGAACACTCAAGGATCACTGGTTGAGGAAGAAGAACACTCAAGGATCACTGGTCGAGGAAGAAGAACACTCAAGGATCCCTGGTCGAGGAAGAAGAACACTCAACGATCACTGGTCGAGGAAGAAGAACACTCAAGAATCACTGGTCGAGGAAGTAGTCTGCTCGAGTAGCTCCTCCGGGAGATCCTTCAGACCACTTCATCATGTCTTGGTAAAACTCAACTGGAGGAATTGTTGTTAATGGCGGCCATCAGCTGCTGGAATTGAGATAATCAGAGGGAACGAGACCCTGAATGGCTCCATCTGTTCCTCGGTCCCACTGAAAAAATCATCCCAGGGATAATTGGCGCGCATTTTGGTAAACAGTGAATGGAAGTGAACCTTGGGTCGTCTTGAGAGCAAATCTTGATCTAATTATTGAGTGACTCTCTCTCTCTCTCTCTCTCTCTCTCTCTCTCTCTCTCTCTCTCTCTCTTACTGATCTTCTCCGTGACTATCTCGGATTAACTTGGAAACAAACCAACACCGAGAGAATCAATGGATGATATAGTCCCTGTCAATATGGAGCGAAGTATAAAGGACCCACTGAAATATATCTGACAGCTGGCAAGAATATATTTCCCCTAGTTTGATCTATATCTGTATTAGACGAGTGAGGGAATCTTCAACTCTCTCTCTCTCTCTCTCTCTCTCTCTCTCTCTCTCTCTCTCTCTCTCTCTCTCTCTCTCTCTTTCATGTTGTTGTTATTGTTGTTGCCTTTGTTGCTGTTGTTGTTGTTGTTGTTATTAATTCTCACAATAACACAAATATGGAAGCTTCGACTGACCAACTCTCGCCAGCCCTAACGGTGTGTTGTAGCGTAAGAGAAATGTGTCGTTTGGATACTGTAATCAGTGTACCGTCATCAATAGCCTCACCATGATCAGTGTACCGTCATCAATAGCCTCGCCATGATCAGTGTACCGTCATCAATAGCCTCGCCATGATCAGTGTACCGTCATCAATAGCCTCACCATGATCAGTGTACCGTCATCAATAGCCTCACCATGATCAGTGTACCGTCATCAATAGCCTCATCATGATCAGTGTACCGTCATCAATAGCCTCACCATGATCAGTGTACCGTCATCAATAGCCTCGCCATGATCAGTGTACCGTCATCAATAGCCTCGCCATGATCAGTGTACCGTCATCAATAGCCTCACCATGATCAGTGTACCGTCATCAATAGCCTCACCATGATCAGTGTACCGTCATCAATAGCCTCACCATGATCAGTGTACCGTCATCAATAGCCTCGCCATGATCAGTGTACCGTCATCAATAGCCTCGCCATGATCAGTGTACCGTCATCAATAGCCTCGCCATGATCAGTGTACCGTCATCAATAGCCTCGCCATGATCAGTGTACCGTCATCAATAGCCTCGCCATGATCAGTGTACCGTCATCAATAGCCTCACCATGATCAGTGTACCGTCATCAATAGCCTCACCATGATCAGTGTACCGTCATCAATAGCCTCACCATGATCAGTGTACCGTCATCAATAGCCTCACCATGATCAGTGTACCGTCATCAATAGCCTCACCATGATCAGTGTACCGTCATCAATAGCCTCGCCATGATCAGTGTACCGTCATCAATAGCCTCGCCATGATCAGTGTACCGTCATCAATAGCCTCACCATGATCAGTGTACCGTCATCAATAGCTTCACCATCAGTGTACCGTCATCAATAGCCTCACCATGATCAGTGTCCCGTCATCAATAGCCTCACCATGATCAGTGTACCGTCATCAATAGCCTCGCCATGATCAGTGTACCGTCATCAATAGCCTCACCATGATCAGTGTACCGTCATCAATAGCCTCACCATGATCAGTGTACCGTCATCAATAGCCTCACCATGATCAGTGTACCGTCATCAATAGCCTCATCATGATCAGTGTACCGTCATCAATAGCCTCACCATGATCAGTGTACCGTCATCAATAGCCTCGCCATGATCAGTGTACCGTCAGCAATAGCCTCACCATGATCAGTGTACCGTCATCAATAGCCTCACCATGATCAGTGTACCGTCATCAATAGCTTCACCATCAGTGTACCGTCATCAATAGCCTCACCATGATCAGTGTACCGTCATCAATAGCCTCGCCATGATCAGTGTACCGTCATCAATAGCCTCACCATGATCAGTGTACCGTCATCAATAGCCTCACCATGATCAGTGTACCGTCATCAATAGCCTCACCATGATCAGTGTACCGTCATCAATAGCCTCACCATGATCAGTGTACCGTCATCAATAGCCTCACCATGATCAGTGTACCGTCATCAATAGCCTCACCATGATCAGTGTACCGTCATCAATAGCCTCACCATGATCAGTGTACCGTCATCAATAGCCTCACCATTAGTGTACCGTCGTTAATAGACCGTCACCATAATATTTAGTAAAGTTCATCTCACCAAACAAGTCAGGTCATATTCTTAAGAAACTCCTCGCTTACCGTCAACACATTATGTAAATTAACAGTCATAAATATCACCATTAATATATGGTGATTAAATTTACTCATTAACTTTTTCTATTATATAACATAACCCCAATAACAGACTATTATTAATATCGTGTAGTAAACCAGTCACAGGTGGAGGGGGGGGGGAGGCAGGTCAGTGTTGTGGTCTGGTGAGAAGACTTGGGTCACGATGACAACTAGAATGGGATGAGCAAATCACAATTAGATTAGGTGGGAAGGAAAGAAAGTTATTGGTCGAGAATTACACCCAGATGCGACGACTGACGAATTAGAAGTATTTATAGAAGAGCGAGAGACATGATTGGCCGAGGAGCTGCGACAGATATAATGGTGGAATGGATATATATTAGTTACCCCCTCAAGTGAAGCTTTGTCGACATCATCACCACATTGATGTACCGTTATCTGGCCATTGATGTACCGTTATCTGGCCATTGATGTACCGTTATCTGGCCATTGATATACCGTTATCAGACCATTGATGTACCGGTATTAGACCACATTAACAAAAAATAATTACTAAGAACATTGATGCTAATAATAATTTGTAGCTTAATTAAGACTTCAGTTTGATTATAATTTTATTCGTAAATTAACAATCTGTGTGTTCCCTCTGTGAGTAACTTATCCCATCATTCATAACCTTTACTCAGAAGAGTCACTCAAGCTTCCATCTCAATAGTAACTCACAAAACGCCCTTACTCACAAATTACTCACAAGCGTCACTCAAGCTTCCAACTCAACAGTAACTCACACGCCTTTACTCACAAATTACTCACAAGCATCACTAGCTTCCAACTCACTAGTAACTCAAGCTCCCAACTCACTAGTAACTCACACACCTTTACTCACAAGAATCACTCAAGCTTCCAACTCACTAGTAACTCACACACCTTTACTCACAAGCGCCACTCAAGCTCCCAACTCACTAGTAACTCACACACCTTTACTCACAAGCGTCACTCAAGCTTCCAACTCACTAGTAACTCACACACCTTTACTCACAAGCATCACTCAAGCTTCCAACTCACTAGTAATTCACACACCTCAACTCACAAGAGTCACTTAAGCTCATAACTCACACGCTTTTACTCAAAAATTACTCACAAGCGTCTAATATACTCACAAAATCTGCCAAGGATCGTCAATTACTTTTTAATTTAATGGCCGCTATATTTCCCGAGGCTTATGGCTGAGTCTATCATAATAACTCATAAATTTCTTAACAAGTGACAGTGAAAATTAAGCTTATGGTGATGAGGATAGTGAGGATAGTGAGGGGGAGTGAGGATAGTGAGTGGGAGTGAGGATAGTGAGGGGGAGTGAGGACAGTGAGGGAGTGACAGGATAGTGAGGGAGTGTGAGGTGGAGTGAGGGAAGTGAAGGAGTGTGAGGATAGTGAGGGGAGTGAGGATAATGAGGGGAAGTGAGGATAGTGAGGGGGAGTGAGAATATTGAAGGAGTGTGAGGATAGTGAGGGAGTGACAGGATAGTGAGGGGGAGTGAGGTGGAGTGAGGGAAGTGAGGGAGTGTGAGGATAGTGAGGGGGAGTGAGGATAATGAGGGGACGTGAGGGGGAGTGAGGACAGTGAAGGAGTGTGAGGACAGTGAGGGAGTGTGAGGTGGAGTGAGGGAAGTGAGGGAATGTGAGGATAGTGAGGGGAGTGAGGATAATTAGGGGAAGTGAGGATAGTGAGGGGGAGTGAGAATATTGAAGGAGTGTGAGGATAGTGAGGGAGTGACAGGATAGTGAGGGAGTGTGAGGTGGAGTGAGGGAAGTGAGGGAGTGTGAGGATAGTGAGGGGGAGTGAGGATAGTGAGGGGGAGTGAGGATAGTGAGGGATGGTGAAAGATGGTGATGGTGATGATGATGTACCTGAGTAGTTATGGGCAAATCTATTCCTTAGTCATCCAGTCAAGCCTCTCTCTCTCTCTCTCTCTCTCTCTCTCTCTCTCTCTCTCTCTCTCTCTCTCTCTCCACGGTTCATATTGGGCCATTCCACGCTTCACTACCCTCTCTTCCGCCCGGGTTTCCCCTCCTTCCCCTCATCCTCCTCCCCTCCCATCCTATCTTTCTCTCCCCCTTCCCTCCCCTCTACCCTAATCCTTCCCCCTACCCTCATTCTCTTCTCTTTCCTCCCATTCCCTTTCCCTCACCCGACCTCCCCTCCCCCCAATCTCTTCCCCTTACCCTCTCATTATTTTCTTCCCCCTCCCTTCATTCTTTTCCCCTCCCTTCACCTCCTCCCCTACCCCTTCTCTTCGTCCCCTCCCTGCTCCCACCCCTCTATCCTTCCCCCCTTTCCACCTCCTTTACTCTCCCCTTCCCCCCTCTCTTATCATCCTTCCCTCGCCTTCCTGTATCCTGTTCTTTCCCCCCTCCTATTCCATTCTTTCCCTCCTCTCTCTCCCCCCTCCCCACAACACACACTGCTGGTACAACAGAGTGACTGAGCAACACGACTCATTGGTCACCTGATTGGTCAAGGAACTACTCCCCCCTCACGTGAGATTGGGAGATGAGATTGGTAATTAAAGACAGAAATAGAACCAGTGGATGAGATTGGGAGCTATGTGTCAGGAGTAGAGTAGGATTTGGAAGAAAGATTGGTAGTTTTAGTGAGATTAGTACTGGAGTATGTTTGGGAGGTGTGATGAGCACTAAAGTGAGACTGGTAGGCGAGACTCAGGTATGAGATTGGGAATAGATTGAGATTAGGGGATCAGATTCAGGGGTGAGATTGGGAAAGGAAAGAGACATAACTCACTGGGTTACACCGACCCAATTTACTTTCCTGACTCTCCCGAATTTAGTTCTAGTCTTCTCCTCAATTAGCCGTAACATCAGCAGTATTCCCCTTCATCTAGATACCTTTTTAGATCAGTGTTTATCTTCTATTGTCCACAAACTTGATGTACTTGGATTCTGTGAGACCAAATTCACTAACGATATTGACCATTTGTACAACATTCCTAATTATAATAAACACTGCCTCAACACGTCACGACATAGTGGTGGTGTCGCCCTATAAGTTTAACACTTCTGTAAGAGATGACTTAAAGGTTCAGGAGGAGTTCTTGGAGAGTGTTTTCACTGAATTACGTAACGACACACGATATATCCTGGTAGGAGTAATCTACAGAAGACCCCACACTAATGCAAGGAACTTTCTTGATAAATTTTCGGAGCTTATCACTATCATAAGTTCAGAGAGGAAACATTGCTACATTATAGGAGATTTCAACCTTGATCTATTAAAATCGGAAACCGACACCTCAGTATTAGACCTTCTTGCTACCTCTCATTCTAAGCTCTTCTTCAACACTATAACCAAACCCACTAGAGTAACTGCCACCTCTTCCCCTGTGATAGATCATATCTGGAATAACAACACTCCTAACAATCTAGCAAGTGGAATTATTAAAAGCAATATCTCAGATCACTTCCCAGTTGTTGCCATGTATAAAACAGCCACAAGACCCGATAGGTCTAGTAGAGTCTCAGTACAATACAGAGACTACTGCACCGACAACATGCTCCTTCTTGAAAACAACCTAATGAAGCTAACTGGGATCTTGTCTATGCCTCCAACAACCCTAACGTGAACAGCAGTAACTTCTCTTGCATCTTCAATGCTTGCTTTGATAAATGCTTCCCGCTCAAGACTAAGTCAGTGAAAACTGTATCCATTTCCAAACCCTATATCACAAGCGAAATTAAGATAATGATAAAGGAAAAACACAAACTCCAAAGGAAATTGGCAAAAAGACCCATAACTTTCGGTGATGCTTACCGAAGAAACAGAAATAGAGTAATTCAAGCAGTTAGAAACGCCAGACGTAACTATTATACAAATAAACTCCCGTCAGCATCAGGCGACAGTAAGAAAAAACTTGGAGTGTCATAAATTCATCCAGAACAGGAACACTCAGCCTTCGGCCCCCCACTCAGCTTTTATGATGAATGATTCAGTTGTAACGGAACCCTCCCCCATTGCCAACCACTTCAATAAATATTTTATTAATGTTGGCAAAAATCTTGCAGAGAGCATCCCTGATAACCATGAGGAATTTAGAGCCTACCTGCAAAACAGACAACAAAATTAGCTATTCTTATTCCCTGTCACAGCAGATGAATAACTAGCCAAAGATGCAGTAGCAGGTGAAGACAGTATACCATTGAGCATCATTAAGAAAGTAACCCACCTGTTCTCCTACACATCTACACATTTGTAACTCCTCCGTCATTAGTGGGGTCTTTACGGGTAAACTGAAAATTGCTAAAGCTCACCCACCATATAAAAAATCTGGGGACAAAGGTCTCTTCAAGAATTACCGCCCCATGTCAGTCCTCCCAGCCTTGAGTAAGATACTGGAGAAGCTAGCATGTAGTAGACTAAATTCCTTCTGCAATGCCAATAACATTTTAACAGACTCCCAGTTTGGATTTAGAGCTAGAAGGTCGACTGAGAATGCTCTGCTATCCTTTATTAATGACATCTTAAATTCCTTTGATGGCAGTCAGTTAACAGTCGGTATATTCTTGGACCTCTCTAAAGCCTTCGATATGTCGACCATACCATCCTCCTTTCAAAGCTTGAACATTACGGCGTTAGGTGCCTGTCCCACAATAGATTTACCTCATATCTGTCCAACAGGATGCAGTATGTCTGCTATAATAATCACCAATCTGACTCCTCGCCAATCTTGTATGGAGTCCCCCAAGGTTCCATTCTCAGTCCAGCACAGTTTTTGCTGAACATAAAGAACATAGTTCCCGCCAGCACACTCATAAAATACAACTTATTTGCAGACGATAGTAATCTCTATGTCAGCAATTCAGACCTCCATTCCTTGATGAGAACTATGAACACTGAATTCACTAAAGTCAGGTCCTGGGTAATATATATATATATATATATATATATATATATATATATATATATATTATATATATATATATATATATATATATATATTATATATATATATATATTATATATATATATATATATATATATATATATATATATATATATATATATAAACAAAGAAGTCTGTCTGTCTGTTTATTTATTTGTTTGTGTGTCTGCACGAGAATCTCGGAAACTACTTTACCGATCTGTAGTGATGATGGATGGTGTTATATGTAGTGATGATTTATGGTGTTATATGTAGTGATGATTTATGGTGTTATATGTAGTGATGATTTATGGTGTTATATGTAGTGATGATGGATGATGTTATATGTAGTGGTGGTGGATGGTGTTATATGTAGTGGTGGTGGATGATGTCATATGTAGTGATAATGGGTGGTGTTATATGTAGTGATGATGGATGGTGTTATATGTAGTGATGATTTATGGTGTTATATGTAGTGATGATTTATGGTGTTATAAGTAGTGATGATGGATGGTGTTATATGTAGTGATGATGGATGATGTTATATGTAGTGATGATGGATGTTGTTATATGTAGTGATGATGGGTGGTGTTATATGTAGTGATGATGGATAGTGTTATATGTAGTGATGATTTATGGTGTTATATGTAGTGATGATAGATGATATTATATGTAGTGATGATGGGTGGTGTTATATGTAGTGATGATGGATGGTGTTATATGTAGTGATGATGGATGTTGTTATATGTAGTGATGATGGGTGGTGTTATATGTAGTGATGATGGATGGTGTTATATGTAGTGATGATTTATGGTGTTATATGTAGTGATGATGGGTGATGTTATATGTAGTGATGATGGATGTTGTTATATGTAGTGATGATGGGTGGTGTTATATGTAGTGATGATTAGATAATAAAATAATAACAGTTTAATGCTAAAAATATATACTTTGCTGTACCGTTGTAGTGAAAAACATGGTGGAACTTACATACACTGTTAATGAACTATTGGTGGAAGAAGAAGTTTTGGGGACTGAACAGTGAGACAATGTGGAGCCTCCCGGAGGGTGGCGTCCTACCGTGGCCTAGCGGATGAGCCGCCCGGAGGGCGGCGATTCTGCTAGTACGTAATAAACTGACCCTAAACCTCGAAAAAAAAATCATATTACACGATCTTTCCGATCTTTCACAGAAGGGAAAACTTACCCCCAGACATGGACCCCCTGTACCTTGGTAATAGTCCTCATACGCGAACAAAATACTAAATTCCTCGGAGTTATTGTTGATGAGATACTTAACTGGAGAAACCACATACAAGCCATTCACAGTAAAGTCAATAAACAGTGCAGCATCATGTATCACACTCGACAGTCACCCACTCTCACATCATTGAAAGAAATCTATTATGATTTTGTTTACCAACACCTGATACACTGTCACACATTATGGGGGGCTCTGGCTCTTCAAAAACACAATCCCTGTTTACTGTACAAAAGAGAGTTGTACGGACAATGACCTACTTGGAAAAAACAGATCACACAAACGAACAATTTGCTAAATTGAAAATATTAAAATTCGAGGATATTAACACCTACTGCTGTGCCCTCTTTATTTACAAATCTGTCAATCACTTGCTTGACAACAATTATTTCCAGTTCCGGAATAATCAGAGATACAACTTAAGGCACCAAGAGCTACTAAAACAACCCCCCATGCGCTCCTCTCAGTCCCAGTGATGATGGATGGCGTAAAGTAAAGTGATGATGGATGGCGTTATATGTAGTGATGATGAATGGTGTTAAGTAAAGTGATGATGGATGGTGTTAAGTATAGTGATGATGGATGGTGTTAAGTATAGTGATGATGGATGGTATTAAGTATAGTGATGATGGATGGTGTTAAGTATAGTGATGATGGATGGTGTTAAGTATAGTGACGATGGATGGTATTAAGTATAGTGATGATGGATGGTGTTATATGTAGTGATGATGAATGGTGTTAAGTAAAGTGATGATGGATGGTGTTATATGTAGTGATGATGAATGGTGTTAAGTATAGTGATGATGGATGGTATTAAGTATAGTGATGATGGATGGTGTTAAGTATAGTGATGATGGATGGTGTTAAGTATAGTGATGATGGATGGTGTTAAGTATAGTGATGATGGATGGTGTTAAGTATAGTGATGATGGATGGTGTTAAGTATAGTGATGATGGATGGTGTTAAGTATAGTGATAATGGATGGTGTTAAGTATAGTGATGATGGATGGTGTTAAGTATAGTGATGATGGATGGTGTTAAGTATAGTGATGATGGTCAATAGGAATATGAGGTGTGGCACGCTGTTGAGACACGACACGGCACGATACGACACACACACTACATCACACGACACACACACACTGCATCACACGACACACTACATCACACGACACACACACACACACTACATCACACGACACACACACACACACACACTACATCACACGACACACACACTACATCACACGACACACACACTACATCACACGACACACACACTACATCACACGACACACACACGACACACACACACTACATCACACAACACGCACACACTACATCACACAACACACACACGACACACACACGACACACACACTACATCACACGACACACACACACTACATCACACGACACACACACTACATCACACGACACACACACTACATCACACGACACACACATGACACACACACACTACATCACACAACACACACACACTACATCACACAACACACACACTACATCACAAAACACACACACTACATCACACGACACACACACTACATCACACGACACACACAGTACATCACACGACACACACACACTACATCACACAACACACACACACTACATCACACAACACACACACTACATCACACAACACACACACACTACATCACACGACACACACACACTACATCACACGACACACACACTACATCACACGACACACACACTACAACACACGACACACACACTACATCACACAACACACACACTACATCACACGACACACACACTACATCACACAACACACACACTACATCACACGACACACACACTACAACACACAACACACACACTACATCACACAACACACACACTACATCACACGACACACACACTACAACACACAACACACACACTACATCACACGACACACACACTACATCACACGACACACACACTACATCACACGACACACACACTACATCACACGACACACACACTACATCACACGACACACACACTACATCACACAACACACACACTACATCACACAACACACACACTACATCACACGACACACACACTACAACACACAACACACACACTACAACACACGACACACACACTACATCACACGACACACACACTACAACACACAACACACACACTACATCACACGACACACACACTACAACACACAACACACACACTACAACACACGACACACACACTACATCACACGACACACACACACTACAACACACGACACACACACTACAACACACGACACACACACTACATCACACGACCCACACACTACATCACACGACACACACACTACAACACACAACACACACACTTCATCACACGACACACACACTACAACACACAACACACACACTACATCACACGACACACACACACTACATCACACGACACACACACTACAACACACGACACACACTACATCACACGACACACACACTACAACACACAACACACACACACTACAACACACGACACACACACTACAACACACGACACACACACTACATCACACGACACACACACTACAACACACAACACACACACTACATCACACGACACACACACTACATCACACAACACACACACTACATCACACGACCCACACACTACATCACACGACACACACTACATCACACGACACACACACTACATCACACGACACACACACTACATCACACGACACACACACTACATCACACAACACACACACTACAACACACGACACACACACTACAACACACGACACACACACTACATCACGGAACACACACACTACATCACACGACCCACACACTACATCACACGACACACACACTACATCACACGACCCACACACTACATCACACGACACACACTACATCACACGACACACACACTACATCACACGACACACACACTACATCACACGACACACATACTACATCACACGACACACACTACATCACACGACACACATACTACATCACACGACACACACTACATCACACGACACACACACACTACAACGCACGACACACACACTACATCACACGACACACACACACTACATCACACGACACACACTACATCACACGACACACACACTACATCACACGACACACACTACATCACACGACACACACACTACATCACACGACACACACACTACATCACACGACACACACTACATCACACGACACACACACTACATCACACGACACACACTACATCACACGACACACACACTACATCACACGACACACACACTACATCACACGACACACACACACTACAACGCACGACACACACACTACATCACACGACACACACACTACATCACACGACACACACTACATCACACGACACACACACTACATCACACGACACACACACTACATCACACGACACACACACTACAACACACGACACACACACACTACATCACACGACACACACACATACTACATCACACGACACACACACTAAAACACACGACACACACACACTACATCACACGACACACACACACTACATCACACGACACACACACACACTACATCACACGACACACACAGTACATCACACGACACACACACACTACATCACACAACACACACACACTACATCACACAACACACACACTACATCACACAACACACACACACTACATCACACGACACACACACACTACATCACACGACACACACACTACATCACACGACACACACACTACATCACACGACACACACACTACATCACACGACACACACACTAAACCACACGACACACACACTACATCACACAACACACACACTACATCACACGACCCACACACTACATCACACGACACACACACTACATCACACGACCCACACACTACATCACACAACACACACACTACATCACACGACACACACACTACATCACACAACACACACACTACATCACACGACCCACACACTACATCACACGACACACACTACATCACACGACACACACACTACATCACACGACACACACACTACATCACACGACACACACACTACATCACACGACACACATACTACATCACACGACACACACACACTACAACGCACGACACACACACTACATCACACGACACACACACTACATCACACGACACACACACACTACAACGCACGACACACACACTACATCACACGACACACACACTACATCACACGACACACATACTACATCACACGACACACACTACATCACACGACACACACACACTACAACGCACGACACACACACTACATCACACGACACACACACTACATCACATGACACACACTACATCACACGACACACACACTACATCACACGACACACACACTACATCACACGACAAACACGATACACACTACATCACACGACACACACACTACATCACACGACACACACACTACAACACACAACACACACACTACATCACACGACACACACACACTACATCACACAACACACACACTACATCACACGACACACACACACTACATCACACAACACACACACTACATCACACGACACACACACTACAACACACGACACACACACTACATCACACAACACACACACTACATCACACGACACACACACTACATCACACGACACACACACTACAACACACGACACACACACTACATCACACAACACACACACTACATCACACGACACACACACTACATCACACGACACACACACACTACAACACACGACACACACACTACATCACACAACACACACACTACATCACACGACACACACTACATCACACAACACACACACTACATCACACGACACACACACTACATCACACGACACACACACGACACACACACTACATCACACAACACACACACTACATCACACAACACACACACTACATCACACGACACACACACTACATCACACGACACACACACTACATCACACGACACACACACTACATCACACGACATGCACACGACACACACACTACATCACACAACACACACACTACATCACACAACACACACACTACATCACACAACACACACACTACATCACACAACACACACACTACATCACACGGCACACACACACTACATCACACGACACACACACTACATCACACGACACACACTACAACACACGGCACACACACACTACATCACACGACACACACACTACATCACACGACACACACTACAACACACGGCACACACACACTACATCACACGACACACACTACAACACACGGCACACACACACTACATCACACGACACACACACTACATCACACAACACACACACTACATCACACGACACACACACTACATCACACGACACACACACTACAACACACAACACACACACTACATCACACGACACACACACTACATCACACGACACACACACTACATCACACGACACACACACTACATCACACGACACACACACTACATCACACAACACACACACTACATCACACGACACACACACTACATCACACGACACACACACTACATCACACGACCCACACACACTACATCACACGACACACACACTACATCACACGACACACACACTACATCACACGACACACACACTACATCACACAACACACACACTACATCACACGACACACACACTACATCACACGACACACACACTACATCACACGACACACACACTACATCACACGACACACACTACAACACACGACACACACACTACATCACACGACACACACACTACATCACACACACACACACACTACATCACACGACACACACACTACATCACACGACACACACACTACATCACACAACACACACACACTACATCACACGGCACACACACTACATCACACGGCACACACACTACATCACACGACACACACACTACATCACACGACACACACACTACATCACACGACACACACACTACATCACACGACACACACACTACATCACACGGCACACACACTACATCACACGACACACACACTACATCACACGACACACACACTACATCACACGACACACACACTACATCACACGACACACACACTACATCACACGACACACACACTACAACACACGACACACACACTACATCACACAACACACACACTACATCACACAACACGCACACTACATCACACAACACACACACTACATCACACGACACACACACTACATCACACGACACACACACTACAACACACAACACACACACTACATCACACAACACACACACTACATCACACAACACACACACTACATCACACGACACACACACTACATCACACGACACACACACTACATCACACGACACACACACACTACAACACACGACACACACACTACATCACACAACACACACACTACATCACACAACACACACACTACATCACACGACACACACACTACATCACACGACACACACACTACATCACACGACACACACACTACAACACACGACACACACACTACATCACACGACACACACACTACAACACACGACACACACACTACATCACACGACACACACACTACATCACACGACACACACACTACATCACACAACACACACACTACATCACACGACACACACACTACATCACACGACACACACGAGTGAGAGAGATGAGTTCATAAAGATCCTTGGGAGATGCAAAAGGTCAGAGGTCACTTGGAGTATTGATGTTATTGTCAGTGAACACCACCACACCATACCACGCCACACCATGCCACGTCACGTCACACCACGCCCCGCCACATCACGGCACATCACATCACGATTACGTCACACCATACCATACCACATCACATCATAAGAACATAAGAATGGAGGTAACTTCAGCAGACCTATTGGCCCATACTGGGCAGTTCCATTCACCCAACCCCTATTGCTCAACTATCCATTCAACCTATGTTTGAAGCTATCCTGTGTATTCGAATGATGATATTCGGTAACTTGTTCCACTTCTCTATTTCCAAACCAATGTTTACCTATTTCGCGTCTAAATCTAAATTTGTCTACTTTAACCCCATTGCTACGAGTTCGCTCCTGGTGGAATAGTTTGAGTACCTTTGTAATGTCCCCTTTGTTTAGCCCTGACTTCCATTTACAGGGGGTATACACCTCGATCATATCGCCCCTCACTCTATGTCTATCGAAGGAGTGCAAATTAAAAAGCTTTAACCTGTCTCTGTACTCAAGGTTCCTAATGCCCGGGATTAGTCTTGTCATTCTCTTCTGAATTCTTTTCAAGGATTCTATATCCATTCTGTAATACGGTGAACAGAATTGAACTGCGTAATCCAAGTGGGTTCTCACAAGCGCAGATATAATTTTAAGATGACCTCGCTAGTCTTGTAACTAACACTCCTTTGTATGAACCCAAGTACTCTATTAGCCTTGTTTCGAACAAATACACATTGTTTACTTGGCTTAAGATTCCTACTTATCATTACTCCTAAATCTTTCTCGCAGTCGGATTTTTCAATAACATCGTTGTTCATCTGGTAACTAGTTTCCCTGTTTACATCTCCTATACTGAGTACTTTACATTTGTCCACATTGAATCTCATCTGCCATTTTTCAGACCATTCGCTATCCTCCAGGATTCTGGTACTACACCTGTTTTTAAGGACATGTTAAACAACTTTGCTAAGGGCATACTAAGCTCTTACTTACATTCCTTTAATACTCTGGCAAATATCTCATCGGGACCAGGTGACTTATTAGGCTTTAGTTTGTCTATTTGCTTACTAACATCGTTACTAGTCACTACTATCTCGCTTAACTTATTTTCTTCGCTATCTCTGTATAGAGTCGGTGCCTCGGATATCATGTTTAAATTTTCGGTGGTGAAAAATGTTGTAAAATATTTATTCAGATTATTGCTCACTTCTCCGTCGTTATCAGTTAGCTCGCCGGTATCCGACTGTATTGGTCCCATCTTTTCTAGTGTTTTAGTTTGATACATTTGATAGAATCCCTTGGGGTTTGCCTTCGCCTCCCTTGCTATGTTCAGTTCATTATTCGTTTTTGCTTTTCTTATCCCGGTCTTAACCCTATCGGCCAATACCTTATAATAACCTCGGAGGTAGACTTCACCACGATTTATTCGCCTACCTATAGCCTTCCTTTGTCCAATAATATTCTTTAAATAATTATTTATCCATTTAGGGTCATTGTTATTTGATCTGAGTTTTCTGTATGGTATGTTCTGCCTTTGTGCATTAAGTAACTCATTATTTAAGTTGTGGAACTCGGCAACCTCAGATCTCGTTATCAGGTCTCCTGGTAAGGGGATGTCGCCCTCTGTGGATACATTGAGAGGGGTCACCTCATGTGAGGCCATGTAATTCACCACCAAGCGTGATACCCCTTCTCTCAGCTGCCTCTTCAAACTATCAAAGTTTGCCCTTCTGAAATCTGGGACTTTAGTGGAATTTTCCTTACGTCTGCCCTGAAATTCTAACTGGAATCTAATTTCTTTGTGATCGCTGTTAGCAAGTTCGTTCCCTACCTCGACATTGCTAATGAGGTTTTCTCTGTTTGACAGAACTAAATCGAGTATATTATTACCCCGGGTGGGTTCGGTTATATGTTGGCTTAGGAAACACCACACCACGCCACGTCACACCACACCACTCCATACTACGCCACACCATACTACGTCACGTCACACTACACTACACCACACCACACCACCATACTACGTCACACTACTCCACGGCACACCCTACCACATCACGTCACACCACACCACATCACGTCACACCACACCACGTCACACCACACCGTGCCGGGAAGAACATGAACACAGAGGCTTAACGCGTTTAAAGAGGCAGCCACGGAGTTATGAGAGTCAGCTGTGAGTCACCTGAGTCAGTTTAGTCCTGCCATTCAGCCGTGACTCTTGCCAGTCAGCCGTGAGTCTTGCCAGTCAGCCGTGAGTCTTGCCAGTCAGCCGTGACTCTTGCCAGTCAGCCGTGAGTCTTGCCAGTCAGCCGTGAGTCTTGCCAGTCAGCCGTGACTCTTGCCAGTCAGATGTGAGTCGTCCCAGTCAGCTCCGCGTCATTTTAGTCAGCTGTGAGTCACCTGTCACTCGGGCCGCCACTCAGGGAAGGAAGTGTCGGAGTTATCGGGGAAAATTCCTGACCTCAGCAGTGAGAGTGACACAAACCTTCTCTCTCTCTCTCTCTCTCTCTCTCTCTCTCTCTCTCTCTCTCTCTCTCTCCATCACAAGTGAGGCACGTATTTATAAATTAAATCCTTTATATGTTTCATGTATTTCTTGAGTCAGCTGTATAACACCTTTGTCTTCTATAACATTGTTCCCATCAGGAGCGCTTACCGATTGGTGTACAAGAACCACTCACAATCAGTCTCTTACGTCATCAATCACAAAACGTAAATTATTTGGTGACATTTTTGACGTAATTATTAGAGCCCATCTGATAAGCGAATCACAGGCTGCATGTGTCACATACAGCCGGGGAATGAATAGAGGATGATGACGTCACTAAATGTGCTTATCTACCATTGGTCCAGCGATCATTTCTCTTACCCAGCCACAAGTCATGAATGAATAATCAGAACGAAGTACAAATCGAGGTGTGTAAACAGCAGGTGCAGTAATTAATTATAAGGTATAGGGACAGTAATTACAGTGTACAGGTACAGCAATTAATTATACAGTACTGCAGTGTACAGGCACTGTCCGAGAAAGGTATCACTACTTTTGCGGTTTTAACAATTTGAAACGCTGGACGAAATGGTTTGGTATATCCTCCAGGGCGCCGTCATATGCCTGCTGCCCAACACTTGACAGTAGTCAGGATAAACACAAAAAGATATACTATAATATATTCACCAAATATTTGCAGGACTAAATTATTGGTCATCTTTACATTGTGGCAGTTGTCTGTACCGGTGTTACCAGGTAATTTAACCATAGATGAGGGTGTTTACTAGTACATGGATCACCCCGCACCACCCTACCAAACTTCAGATCTCTCAAAACTGTAAAAAACAACCACACACACACACACACACACACACACACACACACACACACACACACACACGTATCTTACCTATAGTTGATTATAAAGTACAGGTACGGCCATTAATCATAAAGCACGGGTCTTCCAACACCCACCTACCTCCCCTTCCCCTCTTTCCTCCCCACCTTCCTTTTTTTCCTATCTCCCCTCATCCTCTTCTCACTCCTACCTTCCTACTCCCCCTCACACTTACCCCTTTCCCTTACCTCCACCTCCCCCCTAAACTACTGCTCTCCTCACATCCTCTTACCTGCCTCCCCTCCCCTTAATTCCTTCTCCACCTCTTCCCCTTTTTCCTCCCCACCCAGGTCTCAGGGGGAGGGGGTGTCGTTAAATGAATTAAGAGTAAGGGAAGGGGGGATGAGTGGAGGGGGGGCGGGAGGGGGGGGAGCGGGAGGGGGGGGCGGGAAGGGGGGGGGGGAGCGGAAGGGGTGAGAGGAGAGGTCTATACTCTCCCTAACTCTGACTTACTTCCTCTAATCCTCACTCTCTCTCTCACTCTCTCTCACCCCCATCTTCTCTCCCTCACTCTCTCCCTCACTCTTGCCAAGTCTCTGCCCCCCCCCCACAGAAGGACATGTGTACCTTCATCGTCGCCGTCAGCAGATCCTTAAAAAGCTTTCACTTCATCACCTCCAGTTACCATTCTTGTCAGATAATGTCTCCTCTCCTCTCATCATCTATCCCCCTCCTCTTCCCCCTCCTCCTTCTTCTCTTCTCATTCCTCCTTCTCTTTATTCTTTCTCCACATCCTCTTAATCTTTCTCTTATTCCTTCTCTTCTTCTTATTCATTTCCTCCTCCTCCTTCTCCCCTATACCCCTAGCCTTGGAGATCCTCCAGTTTGTAACGTTTTCACTTAAACATTTCACCCGATAAAGACCCAAACTTGTCGTGTTCTCAAACGTTCCTAACTTGGAAACGTGAGAATTCTTTCATGTGGTTCCTAAACTGATCTTACAATCACGGTGATTCCTAAGTTAGTATTCCCTGTAACTAGCAATATGAAAATGTATATAACTACCTGAAATTAAGTTATAACGATGAATTCAAAAAAAAAAGGTTCGTAAGTTTACCGGAGGTGTGAGGAAACTTAACATGAAATAACACTTAACCAATAACAAATTACACCGACCAATTGCACTGAGACTCCACCGTGACGGGAAACATTAACTTGTTCTCAGTTAAGGAGACAGATCATTAACTGTGGAGCCGAAACTCAGAATTTTTAGTTAAACTGATTTTCTCCCTGAACACCTGATTTTTCTCCCTGAACACCTGATTTTTCTCCCTGAACACCTGATTTTCTCCCTGAACACCTGATTTTTCTCCCTGAACACCTGATTTTTCTCCCTGAACACCTGATTTTCTCCCTGAACACCTGATTTTTCTCCCTGAACACCTGATTTTTCTCCCTATTCCCCTGATTTTCTCCCTACACTCCTGATTTTTCTCCCTCTGCCAAGTTTCCGATTACCACCACCAGCCTCTCCCACCCTCTTCCTCCCTCTCCCTTTCCTCACCCTCCCTCTCCCTTCCTTACCTCCCTGCCTCTTTCACCTCCCTCCCCTTCCCTTCCATCATCTCCTTTCCCCTCCCTCCCTCTCTCTTTCACCCCTCCCTTCCCGCTCTCTCAATTTTCCTTCCCCCTCACCCCTCCATCTCCCCCTCACCCCTCCATCTCCCCCTCACCCCCCTCTCCCCCCCTCCCGGTCAAGTATCTCAACCTTTATTGTCGCCTCTTTAAACTGAATACCTGGGCCTCTCTCTCTCTCTCTCTCTCTCTCTCTCTCTCTCTCTCTCTCTCTCTCATTTTTTGTATCTTCCATTCTCTCTCTCCTATTTCTCCTTCCCCATTTCTTTTTTTCTCGTGATTTTCTTCATAATTCTCCTTCTCAACAACCTTTCTCATCTATCCCACTCAACCGCCCCTCTCACACCTCTCAATACTCTCACTCAATATTCCCCAAAAATCTTGTGTAAATTTTTTTTAATATTATTATTTTTTACGGGGATTAACCCACCAGGGCACAGGTCACTGACCCACATCAGGGCCTGAAGGGGCGAAAATGTACTACTACTACTACTACTACTAATATTAAAAAAAAAAATGGCCTCCAGCCTCCCCCAATAGCCACACCTTCGCCACCATTTATTTACCTTAATATTAAATATCCTAATACATAAGAAGCTATCCTATCTGTGTTAAATTAGTTGAGCCGCAGATCTACGCGGCATTCAGTGACTGTAGCCTCATAGTCAATATCTGCAGCAGTTGTCGGAGTAGGGGCAGAAGCTCTCGTTCCCCTGAGGCAGAGCAAAGCCGACCGAAGGAGAGAGAAGGGCAGTCGACATCTCATCCAGGCTGTTGCATAACATCTGGGCTGCTGCTTCTGTTCGGAGATCACCTCCGCGAGTCTGGCGTAGAAACATCTTGCACTTGGTCCCATCCCACCAGAGGTTGTGAACACTAGAGGAGTGAAGCTGCCTTGATCAACATTTTGAATTCTCTCCCCATATGCCCTTCTCTTGTCGTTCTCGTTCCTCCTGTGTGCAGCATCGAGAGCTAGGTTACGGTGACATGCGGCCATGGGATCAAAAATCCTGATGTCGAAGAAAGCTCGCTGTCCCCGTGTCCAGAATCCTCGAGCACTGACGTCCACACGGGCTTCGTTAGATGTGTTTGAAGCCCTATGTTGGAAGATCTCGCCATCCAGTGGAAGGAGGGTCGGTTCTACCATGACGTCCCGGCAGATTTCCTTCAACATATTTGCTGTGAGATCCTTTACCTCGTCATGCCTCATGCATATGAAGCCCCCCTTCTTGCAAGTGAGAAACAATGCTATATGTAATTATGTATGTTGTGTTGTCAAAGTAAGACAAACAATTGAGACCCTGCAATTGTGTGTAAATGAGGCAGAAAGTCAGATCAGCAACCTGGGACTTGGTCACAATTTTCGTGATGCCATATGGCAGCAGGGTCTACCTCTCCTAACTTTCCCTTCAATTCTCTTTCATACCTTTAACTTTCTCTCTCTCTTTCTCCCATGTCTAACCTTCACTTCAATGCATACAGTCTCCCCCCACTTTCTTTCACTTTAACTCTCTCTCCTCTAACATTAGCTTTAACTCTCTCTCTCTCTCTTTCTCTCTCTCTCTCTCACCTATAACTTTCACTTGAACTCTCTCCTCCGTCACTCAACCTTCACACCAGATCGAAAGTCGTGTTGGTTTATCTGGAGGTGAAAGTTAGAGAGAGAGAGAGAGAGAGAGAGAGAGAGAGAGAGAGGAGTTGAACACAAGCGTCTCCAAATACTGTCATAATAATTCCAAATTTTCAGCCCCCCGTAAGCCTGTCTGTCTGAGTAATGGGATAATACTAAACGAAATGTATAAGGTCCCTGGCCTCTCCACTCACTATAGATTTCACGAGGTGGGGGGGGGGGGGGGGATCTACGCTCTCTCTCTCTCTCTCTCTCCAGTGCCAAGAGGAGGAACATAAACACGGCAAAAAACGTCAACACTGGTGCCTGGTGCTCATTGGTCCACGTCACAACGTTTATTGGCCAATCGTGCACCGTATCACTGTGGTGCCTCGTGTTCACTGGTTCACGTCACAACATTTATTGGCCAATAACACAACGTTCCGCCGTCCGGACTGTGTTTATATAAGTGAGGCTCCCTGCGATCTTAAGCTACGGACTCTCTCTAACCCTCTCTCACCATGAACGGTTACGAGTTTGATAGCGTGGCGCGGATACGTCAGGATACGCCGACCTGCCCCAAGAAATTAAACCTCCTAGGTCTCAAGAAGTTCTTTGAAACTAATGAGATCGTGGGGGTCACCAAGGTGGAACGACTGAAGCTCCATGGTGACATCAAGATCACCTTCGCCGAGAAGGGTATGCCCGTACAGCTCGCGGAGATCCCAGACATCAACGGCATTCCATTTAAAATGATTGCCTACAAGTGGGACAACCTGAAGCTGGGAGTAATCTTCCACGCCGAAATTGCCCACGTGGACCAAGCAGAGCTGAGTGAGCTCCTCAAGGGGCCACTCCAAGTTGTGAGGAAGCTGTCCGACACCACTGCCCTCATCGGACACCATACAACCTTACCCAAGGAGGCTCAACTGGCGTGGGTAACTGTGCCAGTCAAGCCCTACTGCAGAAACGCTGTTACAAATGCCAGCACTACGGACACACTGTCAACAAGTGTGAGGCGCAGGAGGACACCTGCTCCCTGTGCGGCAGCCCCGGACACCGCTACACGGTCTGCCCCAACACAGTAAAAAAATGCGCTGCCTGTGGCGGCCCACACTCCTCCGCCGATCGGACCTGCCCGAAATGGAAGGAGGAATGTAGGATAGCCAAGGCGCGACTCCACAAGAAACTGAGCTACAAAGAGGCCCTCCTTGCTGTACGCTCCCAAGACAAGAAAAAAACATCAGAAAAGAAAACCCAAGAAAAGAAAACTCAAGAAAAGAAAACTCAAGAAAAGACACCCGCCACACAGAATCAAGAACACCACGAGGCCCGTGGAGCTGAAGCCCACGTGGTCAACCTCACCGTCTCTGACTTCTTCCACACCTATGAAGACATAAGACACGAGGAAGACGAACAACAAGACCCAAACACGAATGAATGGACACTTCAAGAGAGCAAGAAGAGGAGGAGAGTTAGAAGAAAATCTACATCAAGCTAAGAGGAATACCAAGACAAAAGACCAAGACATTTCCTCCACACAAGAAAACAACACACACAATCAAGCCGACGAAGCACTGAGAATCCATGGCCCAACCCAACACGCACCTGACGCTAACCTGACTCTGTCCTGCCGCCTCCTAGCCACGTCCGGGCGAATTGCTGCTGCCTCCAACTTATACTCCCTCACGCAAGTGGTGTTTAGCCACTGCACCTATTCTCTCCTCCTAAAATTCACTTCAATCCTCCCTTTATTCTTCCCCTGAACCTTCTTCCCCACTGTCACTAGCATTTCATGTTCATGATCTTAAGCTCATAGAAAGAGGATCAAACAGACTAGCCAACACGCAACACGCACTCCAACTAGAAGAGGAGTGCAACAGACTTGGACTCAAGATAAATCCAGCCAAGTCGAAAGCGATGGCCATCTGCACACACACACCAGACAAGATGCTCTCCATACAAAACACGCCGGTAGTCTGGACCAACACCCACCAGTGTCTTGGAATCTGGTTTGACCAGAAACTCACCTTCAAGCCGCAACTCGAGTATCTCAGGCACAGGACGAAGAGCAGACACAATATAATGAGGTCGCTCACCAGCACAACCGCAGGAGCAAACCTTCATGTGCTCAAAGCCTACTACACGGCCGCCATCAGATCGCTGGTAGATTACAGTGCTCCAGCACTCATTGGACTGAGAGAAGACCAAATAGCTAAGCTAGAAGTTATCCAAAATAATGCTCTCAGGACCATGCTCGGAGCACCCATGTGGACCAGAATTTGTAATTTGCAAATGGAAACTGAACTACCACCCCTGGCAGTACGAGTCAAGCAGGTGACAGCCGGTCTCCTCGCCAAAATCTGTAGATCAGATAAGCCCACAGCTGCCAAAACGCGAATCAGTGCCTCCCTCCACCTCGACCACAGAGTGCGAGGGGCCACCTGGTCGCACGAGGCAAGCGAGGTCATCCGACACCTGCAAGCAGAAACACTCGTCAAGAACAACCAAGACACACGAGACAATGGTTACGCTGTTCCTCCACCATGGAGCCCTCCACCAGCCACACTCAAATTACCGACCTAGGCGATTGAAAAGCCAACCTCCAGAAGGAGGACCTCAAAAGAATAACTCTGGAAGCCATAGCCACCGAGACACCGGCTGATGCAGCATCATACTTCACAGACGGCTCGGTGGACCCAAAACATCATAGATCCGGAGCGGCCTTCTACACCCAAGGTCAGACCCTCCGATGGAGACTTTCCAATGACTGCTCCACCCTACAAACAGAACTGGTAGCAATCTCAAAGGCCCTACAACACGCTGCAACACAACACAACAAGCCCACCATAATTCACACGGACTCGAAATCGGCCATGCAGGCGCTGCAATACAGTCAACCAAGAGACAACGTCCACATCATAACCTCGATCCTCGCACAGCTACAGGAATTCCAAAGACAAAACCACCCAGTCGTCTTACACTGGATTCCCAGTCATGTAGGGATCGGGGGAAACGACGTGGCAGACGAAGCAGCCAAGGCAGCCACACGTTCTAGTAGCGTACACATTCAAGTTCCAGCAAGCGTGCAACAGATCAAGAATCACCTCAGAAAGACTAGCAAGCTCCACATCCAAAAGAGCTTCCTTCACGCATTCAATGCTGGTTCCCAATCAGCCAAATGGTACTTGGCGGCTACGAAAGGGGAACCACCTTTCGCGGACAAGAAAACACCAAGACAAACCCAAGTTAGCCTTCATCGACTACGACTAGGGTACAAGTGCTCCTGGCATATGATCGTAAATGACGTCATGGAATGCACCTACTGTCAGGAGCCAGCGGCCAAACCCACTTGAACACTATCTCCTCGACTGCGAAGTTACACAAAGTCCCGAAACAGAACTCAAAACTTCCAAGAAGAACACACAACACCAGCGGCCACTCTAACCCGAAAGGCCCAAACAAACCACATTTACCACCTTCTCCGGGTCATCACACGATACCCACCACCTAGATAGCTTAGAAAGTATCCTCTCCCAGCAAGTGTGGACCCCAGTTCGGGGGGCGCGCCACTCCGAAACTGACCACGTCCAAGAGTGGGGGTTGGTGGTAAGCGTCCACTGATCGGGGGTCCGCTCACACTTGCAACCTGCAGTATCCTTCCAATCTGCAGGTGGGACAACCTCCAATCCCAAATCCGGTCTGGCTGCTCCAGGAGCTCCAGCCACCACCAAACGGGCCGCCTATAGGCAAAGGCCCGTGACGGACTACAGTCCGACAATCTCAACAACAACAACAACGATCTTAAGGCATTCTGGCCTTGACTACTCAAGAGATTGGCAACCTAACTTCGCTTCGCCTTACCTAACCTAACCTAATCTAACCTAACTAGAGGTGTCAGAACGCGACTAACTGGTCCACTTAAGTTACGACACACACATAAAAATATTCCCAGAGGTTCGTATATTCATCATTTCTCCCTTACGAAGAGACATGACACCACATTTAACTTAGTGAGACTTTAATTTACGACACATTTACCAAGAATATTTGTGAATTTGTGTTCTTATATAACTTAGCCAGACGAACTTTCACCCGCCTTCTGCCAGCACCAGCGACCAATTATGGTACGAGAGATGGATCAAAGGTAAAAAATATAGGCGGTAATCTTAGGCTCTGCGGGAGGCTGGTGGTGGATGTGATCGACCTGACGTAAACAAACTTAGCCCCGTGATCTTACCCAACACTGACCGACTTTCCCGTTAGTTTAAACTTGACGTCAACCACCAGGCCAATTTATCAGGTAAATCTACCAGGCCAGCCGACCAGGTTAATCTAGCAGGCCAGTCGACCAGGTTAATCTAGCAGGCCAGTCAACCAGGTTAGTTAAGTAATTAGAGTAGTACATAAGAACATAAGAAAATAAGTAATCTGCAATAGGCCGGTTGGCCTGTGCATGGCAGCTCCTGTCGAGAGTTACTACCACTCTCTATCATCCATGAATCTATCTAGCCTCCTTTTGAAACTTTCCAGCGTTCCAGCACTTACTACAAAGTTGGAAAGCTTGTTCCACTCGTCCACAACCCTATTTGTGAACCAGTTTCTTCCTATCTCCTCCTAAACCTAAACTTATCCAACTTAAATCCGTTGCTACGAGTCCTATCCTGCTCGGATATTATAAGAACTTTATCTATATCCCCTTTATCACTAGTACGTCACTGTTGTCTCACGAATAAAAATATGTATATTAACGCGAAGTAAATTTAACGCCTTAACATTGACCCTCAGATGTACACCACACACCAATAAACACCACCACACATCAATAACCACCACCACCACCACACATCAGTAACCACCACCACACATCAGTAACAACCACCACACATCAATAACCACCACCACACATCAGTAACAACCACCACACATCAATAACCACCACCACACATCAATAAACACCACCACACATCAATAAACACCACCACACAACAAAAAACACCACCACACATCAATAACCACCACCACACATCAGTAACCACCACCACACATCAATAACTACCACCACACATCAATAACCACCACCACACATCAATAACCACCACCACACACCAATAACCACCACCACACACCAATAACCACCACCACACATCAATAACCACCACCACACATCAATAACCACCACCACACATCAATAACCACCACCACACATCAATAACCACCACCACACATCAATAACCACCACCACACATCAATAAACACCACCACACATCAATAACCACCACCACACACCAATAAACACCACCACACATCAATAACCACCACCACACATCAATAACCACCACCACACATCAATAACCACCACCACACATCAATAACCACCACCACACACCAATAAACACCACCACACATCAGTAACCACCACCACACATCAATAACCACCACCACACATCAGTAACCACCACCACACATCAGTAACCACCACCACACATCAATAACCACCACCACACATCAATAACCACCACCACACATCAATAACCACCACCACACACCAATAAACACCACCACACATCAATAACCACCACCACACATCAATAACTACCACCACACACCAATAACCACCACCACACATCAATAACCACCACTACACATCAATAACCACCACCACACATCAATAACCACCACTACACATCAATAACCACCACCACACATCAGTAACCACCACCACACATCAGTAACCACCACTACACATCAATAACCACCACCACACATCAATAACCACCACTACACATCAATAACCACCACCACACATCAATAACCACCACCACACATCAGTAACCACCACCACACATCAATAACCACCACCACACATCAATAACCACCACCACACATCAATAACCACCACCACACATCAGTAACCACCACTACACATCAATAACCACCACCACACACCAATAACCACCACCACACATCAATAAACACCACCACACATCAGTAACCACCACTACACATCAATAACCACCACCACACATCAATAACCACCACTACACATCAATAACCACCACCACACATCAGTAACCACCACCACACATCAATAACCACCACCACACATCAGTAACCACCACCACACATCAATAACCACCACCACACATCAGTAACCACCACCACACATCAATAACCACCACCACACATGAATAACCACCACCATACATGAATAACCACCACCACACATCAATAACCACCACCAAACATCAATAACCACCACCACACACCAATAACCACCACCACACATCAATAACCACCACCACACACCAATAACCACCACCACACATCAATAACCACCACCACACATCAATAACCACCACCACACATCAATCACCACCACCACATATCAATAACTACCACCACACATGAATAACCACCACCACACACCAATAACCACCACCACACATCAGTAACCACCACCACACACCAATAACCACCACCACACATCAATAACCACCACCACACATCAATCACCACCACCACATATCAATAACTACCACCACACATGAATAACCACCACCACACACCAATAACCACCACCACACACCAATAACCACCACCACACATCAATAACCACCACCACACATCAGTAACCACCACCACACATCAATAACCACCACCACACATCAGTAACCACCACCACACATGAATAACCACCACCACACATCAATAAACACCACCACACATCAATAACCACCACCACACATCAATAACCACCACCACACATCAATAACCACCACCACACATCAATAACCACCACCACACATCAATAAACACCACCACACATCAGTAACCACCACCACACATCAATAACCACCACCACACATCAATAACCACCACCACACATCAATAACCACCACCACACATCAATAACCACCACCACACACCAATAAACACCACCACACATCAATAACCACCACCACACATCAATAACCACCACCACACATCAGTAACCACCACCACACATCAGTAACCACCACCACACATGAATAACCACCACCACACATCAATAACCACCACCACACATCAATAACCACCACCACACACCAATAAACACCACCACACACCAATAACCACCACCACACATCAATAACCACCACCACACATCAATAACCACCACCACACATCAATAACCACCACCACACATCAATAACCACCACCACACATCAATAACCACCACCACACACCAATAACCACCACCACACATCAATAACCACCACCACACATCAATAACCACCACCACACATCAATCACCACCACCACATATCAATAACTACCACCACACATGAATAACCACCACCACACATCCATAACCACCACCACACATCAATAACCACCACCACACACCAATAACCACCACCACACATGAATAACCACCACCACACACCAATAACCACCACCACACATCAATAACCACCACCACACATCAATAACCACCACCACACATCAATAACCACCACCACACATGAATAACCACCACCACACACCAATAACCACCACCACACATCAATAACCACCACCACACATCAATAACCACCACCACACATCAATAACCACTTCTCCATTTTCATCTCATCTTCCTATAGATTCATCACTTAACAAGCGGGTTAGGTTAGGTGAGGTGAGGTTAGGTTAGGCTAGGTTAGGTGAGGTGAGGTTAGGTTAGGCTAGGTTAGGTGAGGTTAGGTTAGGTTAGGTTAGGTGAGGTTAGGTTAGGTTAGGTGAGGTTAGGTTAGGTGAGGTTAGGTTAGGTGAGGTTAGGTTAGGTGAGGTGAGGTTAGGTTAGGTTAGGTTAGGTTAGGCTAGGTGAGGTTAGGTTAGGTTTGTCTTTCTGCTAGAGAACTCTCAGCTGCTTCATTATATCTTATCATTTAATGAGAGATAGAGAAAGACACGAAGGAGATGGTGAGAGACGAAAGAAACAAATCACGAGACATGAGAGAGAGAGAGAGAGAGAGAGAAATACGAATGACTGACAGAAAGATAATTACCATGATATTAACGAGAGAAACCAACAATTTAGAGATAATATGATGATAATTTATTTACGCCGTCGCTCAGGGAGATGCACAACACACTCCTGTACGTCAACACTCAACTTCCTGTACGATGTCGGGTTTTTTTTTGTGAGTTTGTTTACATTACGTTCTGGGGAGTAACCGATCACGAGATATACGAGGTTGAGTTTGGTTTTCATGTTGTAATTTTTCACCTCTTTAGCATGTTATTGTCTTGTAATTAGTGGAAGTATATTAACACGGGGGATTACACACACACACACGCACACACACACGCACACAGCTTCATTTCACCACATCAACAAAACATGGTAGACAATTCCAAAACAATATTTTTCATCTGTTACAATATTAAAACACAAATTCTAAATGACACTAAAATAAAATACAAACAAACCGACAACCTCCACTTTCCATTAATTTACGTATTTTTCAAGAGTTCTTCGTCGTAGAAACAATTACGGAGGAAATAAACTTTGCCGCTCGTGATCAGATGAAGCTAATTTGCATACAACCAGGGAAAATGCATTCACGGCTTGTTTACACAGCTAGTTATCTCTTTTAGGAGTAAAAATATCCGACAACAATAGAAAATTTCGAGCGAGCGATTCAGTGTGAGACTTTGAACGATACTTTGTGGAAGGTTCATATCTGCTCGCCTGGAGAAAATAATGAGACTCCATAAAAGAAACTCGAAATAAATTATCAATATCAGAAAAGGTTCGGGTAGTTTTATGTATTATTTATCCCTGTATCTGACGGTACAGAGGAGCGACCACCGGCAATACAGTCGAGTACGGTACAGTGGAATAACGACTTCATAACACCTAGTTTAAGTTGATGTGTCAGTAAAGGTTTGAAATATTATTACGGTAATTCTTATAAAACTTCAGGTATAGGTATAAAGTACAGGTACAGTAATTCCCAGACGATTACAGTAACAATTACAAGCTTAAGCAATAAAGTAGTTCTATCTGGTTACAGTAGGATTGTAAACAACAAAGTCATCCGTCGCTGTATTGAGTATGAGAACACAGCAGCTCACAACACAGCAGCTCACAATACAGTAGCTCACAACACAGCAGCATACAACACAGCGGCTTACAACACAGCGGCTTACAACACAGCAGCTCACAACACAGCGGCTTACAACACAGCAGCTCACAACACAGCGGCTTACAACACAGCAGCTCACAATACAGCAGCTCACAACACAGCAGCTCACAACACAGCAGCTCACAATACAGCAGCTCACAATACAGCAGCTCACAATACAGCAGCTTACAACACAGCAGCTCACAATACAGCAGCTCACAATACAGCAGCTCACAACACAGCAGCTCACAACACAACAACTCACAACACAGCAGCTAACAATACAGCAGCTCACAACACAACAACTCACAACACAGCAGCTCACAATACAGCAGCTCACAACACAACAACTCACAACACAGCAGCTCACAATACAGCAGCTTACAACACAGCAGCTCACAACACAGCAGCTCACAATACAGCAGCTCACAATACAGCAGCTCACAATACAGCAGTTCACAATACATCAACTCACAACACAGCAGCTCACAATACAGCAGTTCACAATACATCAGCTCACAACACAGCAGCTCACAATACAGCAGCTCACAACAAAGCAGCTCACAATACAGCAACTCACAATACAGCAGCTCACAACACAGCAGCTCACAATACAGCAACTCACAACACAGCAGCTCACAATACAGCAGTTCTCAAAACAGCAGCTCACAACACAGCAGCTCACAACACAGCAGCTCACAACACAACAACTCACAATACAGCAGCTCACAACACAGCAGCTCACAATACAACAGCTCACAATACAGCAGCTCACAACACAGCAGCTCACAATACAACAGCTCACAATACAACAGCTCACAATACAGCAGCTCACAACACAACAACTCACAACACAGCAGCTAACAATACAGCAGCTCACAACACAGCAACTCACAATACAGCAGCTCACAACACAGCAGCTCACAACACAGCAGCTCACAATACAGCAGCTTACAACACAGCAGTTCACAATACAGCAGTTCACAATACAGCAGCTCACAACACAGCAGTTCACAACACAGCAGCTCACAATACAGCAGCTCACAACCCAGCAGTTCAAAACACAGCAGCTCACAACACAGCAGCTCACAACACAGCAGCTCACAACACAGCAGCTTACAACACAGCAGTTCACAATACAGCAGTTCACAATACAGCAGTTCACAACACAGCAGCTCACAACACAGCAGCTCACAACACAGCAGCTCACAATACAGCAGCTCACAACACAGCAACTCACAACCCAGCAGTTCTCAACACAGCAGCTCACAATACAGCAGCTCACAACACAGCAGCTCACAACACAGCACCTCACAATACAGCAGTTCACAATACAGCAGCTCGCAACACAGCAGCTCACAATACAGCAGTTCACAACACAGCAACTCACAATACAGCAGCTCATAATACAGCAGCTCACAATACAGCAGCTCACAATACAGCAGCTCACAATACAGCATCTCACAATACAGCAGTTCACAATACAGCAGCTCACAATACAGCAGCTCACAACACAGCAGCTCACAATACAGCAGCTCACAATACAGCGGCTCACAATACAGCAACTCACAACACAGCATCTCACAATACAGCAGCTTACAACACAGCAGCTCACAATACAGCATCTCACAATACAGCAGCTCACAATACAGCAGCTCACAATACAGCAGTTCACAATACAGCAACTCACAATACAGTAACTCACAATACAGCAGCTCACAACACACCAGCTCACAATACAGCAACTCACAATACAGCAGCTCACAATACAGCAGCTCACAACACAGCAGCTCACAATACAGCAACTCACAATACAGCAGCTCACAATACAGCAGCTCACAACACAGCAGCTCACAATACAGCAACTCACAATACAGCAGCTCACAATACAGCAACACACAAGACAGCAACACACAAGACAGCAACACACAAGACAGCAACACACAACACAGCAACACACAACACAGCAACACACAACACAGGAGGTTACATGGGCAGCACGAGTTAACGACAGGATTGGGACATGTTAGAGCATATTACCCAACGATTTTAAGTGCTCTCGCCAACCCGGGTTTAACAGAGCAGAACACCCTGAACTAACAGAGGGTCGCCCTGATACACCAGCAGAACACCCTGAACTAACAGAGGGTCGCCCTGATACACCAGCAGAACACCCTGAACTAACAGAGGGTCGCCCTGATACACCAAGACCCGGACAAATAACACGCGTGACTCAGATTAAATTTGCCCGCCAGAGTGTGAAGCAAGTGTTGACACGACTCCCCCGGACGATGGGTGGTGGGTCAAACATCACTGAGGGATTAATGCGGTGAAATGTTCAATTATGTAGTGGTGGAGAGAGGGAGGGTGGTGGTGGTGGAGCGAGAGAGGTAGGGTGGTGGTGGTGCGAGAGAGGGAGGGTGGTGGTGGTGGTGCGAGAGAGGGAGGGTGGTGGTGGTGCGAGAGAGGGAGGGAGGGTGGTGGTGGAGTGAGAGAGGGAGGGTGGTGGTGGTGAGAGAGAGGGAGGGTGGTGGTGGTGGAGATGAGAGAGGGAGGGTGGTGGTGGTGGAGTGAGAGAGGGAGGGTGGTGGTGGTGGTGCGAGAGAGGGAGGGTGGTGGTGGTGGTGGGAGAGAGGAAGGGTGGTGGTGGTGGAGCGAGAGAGGGAGGGTGGTGGTGGAGCGAGGGAGGGAGGGTGGTGGTGGTGGTGGTGGGAGAGAGAGGGAGGGTGGTGGTGGTGGTGGAGCGAGAGAGGGAGGGTGGTGGTGGAGCGAGAGAGGGAAGGTGGTGGTGGTGGAGCGAGAGAGGGAGTGTGGTGGTGGTGGAGCGAGAGATGGAGGGTGGTGGTGGGAGAGAGGGAGGGTGGTGGTGGTGGAGTGAGAGAGGGAGGAAAGTGGTGGTGGTGGAGTGAGAGAGGGAGGGTGGTGGTGGTGCGAGAGAGGGAGAGTGGTGGTGGTGCGAGAGAGGGAGGGTGGTGGTGGTGGGAGAGAGGGAGAGTGGTGGTGGTGCGAGAGAGGGAGAGTGGTGGTGGTGCGAGAGAGGGGGGGTGGTGGTGGTGGAGTGAGAGAGGGAGGGTGGTGGTGGAGTGAGAGAGGGAGGGTGGTGGTGGAGTGAGAGAGGGAGGGTGGTGGTGGTGGGAGAGAGGGAGAGTGGTGGTGGTGCGAGAGAGGGAGAGTGGTGGTGGTGCGAGAGAGGGGGGGTGGTGGTGGTGGAGTGAGAGAGGGAGGGTGGTGGTGGAGTGAGAGAGGGAGGGTGGTGGTGGTGGAGTGAGAGAGGGAGGGTGGTGGTGGTGGAGTGAGAGAGGGAGGGTGGTGGTGGTGCGAGAGAGGGAGGGTGGTGGTGGAGTGAGAGAGGGAGGGTGGTGGTGGTGCGAGAGAGGGAGAGTGGTGGTGGTGCGAGAGAGGGAGGGTGGTGGTGGTGGAGTGAGAGAGGGAGGGTGGTGGTGGCGCGAGAGAGGGAGGGTGGTGATGGTGGTGGTGTGAGAGAGGGAGGGTGGTGGTGGAGTGAGAGAGGGAGGGTGGTGGTGGTGCGAGAGAGGGAGGGTGGTGGTGGAGTGAGAGAGGGAGGGTGATGGTGGTGGTGGTGGTGCGAGAGAGGGAGGGTGGTGGTGGTGGAGTGAGAGAGGGAGGGTGGTGGTGGTGCGAGAGAGGGAGGGTGGTGGTGGAGTGAGAGAGGGAGGGTGGTGGTGGTGCGAGAGAGGGAGGGTGGTGGTGGTGGAGTGAGAGAGGGAGGGTGGTGGTGGTGCGAGAGAGGGAGGGTGGTGGTGGAGTGAGAGAGGGAGGTGGTGGTGGTGGAGTGAGAGAGGGAGGGTGGTGGTGGTGGTGCGAGAGAGGGAGGGTGGTGGTGGTGGAGCGAGAGAGGGAGGGTGGTGGTGGTGGAGCGAGAGAGGGAGGGTGGTGGTGGAGTGAGAGAGGGAGGGTGGTGGTGGTGCGAGAGAGGGAGGGTGGTGGTGGTGGAGCGAGAGAGGGAGGGTGGTGGTGGTGGAGTGAGAGAGGGAGGGTGGTGGTGGTGGAGTGAGAGAGGGAGGGTGGTGGTGGTGCGAGAGAGGGAGGGTGGTGGTGGTGGAGTGAGAGGGAGGGTGGTGGTGGTGCGAGAGAGGGAGGGTGGTGGTGGTGGAGTGAGAGAGGGAGGGTGGTGGTGGTGGGAGAGAGGGAGGGTGGTGGTGGAGTGAGAGATGGAGGACAGTGGTGGTGCGAGAGAGGAAGAGTGGTGGTGGTGCGAGAGAGGGAGGGTGGTGGTGGTGGAGTGAGAGAGGGAGGGGGGTGGTGGTGGTGCGAGAGAGGGAGGGTGGTGGTGGTGGAGTGAGAGAGGGAGGGTGGTGGTGCGAGAGAGGGAGGGTGGTGGTGGTGGAGTGAGAGAGGGAGGGTGGTGGTGGAGCGAGAGAGGGAGGGTGGTGGTGGTGGTGCGAGAGAGGGAGGGTGGTAGTGGTGCGAGAGAGGGGGGGTGGTGGTGGTGGAGTGAGAGAGGGAGGGTGGTGGTGGTGCGAGAGAGGGAGGGTGGTGGTGGTGGAGTGAGAGAGGGAGGGTGGTGGTGATGCGAGAGAGGGAGGGTGGTGGTGGTGGAGTGAGAGAGGGAGGGTGGTGGTGGTGGAGTGAGAGAGGGAGGGTGGTGGTGGTGGTGCGAGAGAGGGAGGGTGGTGGTGGTGCGAGAGAGGGAGGGTGGTGGTGGTGGAGTGAGAGAGGGAGGACAGTGGTGGTGCGAGAGAGGGAGAGTGGTGGTGGTGGTGCGAGAGAGGGAGGGTGGTGGTGGTGGAGTGAGAGAGGGAGGGTGGTGGTGGAGTGAGAGAGGGAGGGTGGTGGTGGTGTGAGAGAGGGAGGGTGGTGGTGGTGGAGTGAGAGAGGGAGGACAGTGGTGGTGCGAGAGAGGGAGAGTGGTGGTGGTGCGAGAGAGGGAGGGTGGTGGTGGTGGAGTGAGAGAGGGAGGGTGGTGGTGGTGCGAGAGAGGGAGGGTGGTGGTGGTGGTGCGAGAGAGGGAGGGTGGTGGTGGTGGAGTGAGAGAGGGAGGGTGGTGGTGGAGTGAGAGAGGGAGGGCAGTGCTGGAGCGAGAGAGGGAGGGTGGTGGTGGTGCGAGAGAGGGAGGGTGGTGGTGGTGGAGTGAGAGAGGGAGGGTGGTGGTGGTGCGAGAGAGGGAGGGTGGTGGTGGTGGTGCGAGAGAGGGAGGGTGGTGGTGGTGCGAGAGAGGGAGGGTGGTGGTGGTGCGAGAGAGGGAGGGTGGAGGTGGAGTGAGAGAGGGTGGGTGGTGGTGGTGCGAGAGAGGGAGGGTGGTGGTGGTGGTGGTGCGAGGGAGGGAGGGTGGTGGTGGTGGAGTGAGAGAGGGAGGGTGGTGGTGCGAGAGAGGGAGGGTGGTGGTGGTGGAGTGAGAGAGGGAGGGCAGTGGTGGAGCGAGAGAGGGAGGGTGGTGGTGGTGCGAGAGAGGGAGGGTGGTGGTGGTGCGAGAGAGGGAGGGTGGTGGTGGAGTGAGAGAGGGAGGGTGTGGTGGAGTGAGAGAGGGAGGGTGGTGGTGGTGGTGTGAGAGAGGGAGGGTGGTGGTGCGAGAGAGGGAGGGTGGTGGTGGTGGAGTGAGAGATGGAGGGTGGTGGTGGTGCGAGAGAGGGAGGGTGGTGGTGGAGAGGGAGGGTGGTGGTGGAGAGAGAGGGAGGGTTTTGGTGGAGTGAGAGAGGGAGGGTGGTGGTGGTGCGAGAGAGGGAGAGTGGTGGTGGTGCGAGAGAGGGAGGGTGGTGGTGGTGGGTGAGAGGGAGGGTGGTGGTGGTGCGAGAGAGGGAGGGTGGTGGTGTTGGAGTGAGAGAGGAAGGGTGGTGGTGGAGGAGCGAGAGGGGAAGGCTGGTGGTGTTGGAGTGAGAGAGGGAGGGTGGTGGTGTTGGAGTGAGAGAGGGAGGGTGGTGGTGATGGAGCGAGAAAGGGAGGGTGGTGGTGGAGTGAGAGAGGGAGGGTGGTGGTGGTGGAGTGAGAGAGGGAGGTGGTGGTGTGGAGTGAGAAGGGAGGTGGTGGTGGAGTGAGAGAGGGAGGGTGGTGGTGGTGGAGTGAGAGAGGGAGGGTGGTGGTGATGGAGCGAGAAAGGGAGGGTGGTGGTGGAGTGAGAGAGGGAGGGTTTTGGTGGAGTGAGAGAGGGAGGGTGGTGGTGAGTGAGAGACGGAGGGTGGTGGTGGAGTGTGAGAGGGAGGGTGGTGGTGGAGTGAGAGAGGGAGGGTGGTGGTGGAGTGAGAGAGGGAGGGTGGTGATGGTGGTGGAGTGAGAGAGGGAGGGTGGTGGTGGTGGTGCGAGAGAGGGAGGGTGGTGGTGCGAGAGAGGGAGGGTGGTGGTGGAGTGAGAGGAAGGGTGGTGGTGGTGGAGTGAGAGGGAGGGTGGTGGTGGTGCGAGAGAGGGAGGGTGGTGGTGTTGGAGTGAGAGAGGGAGGGTGGTGGTGAGTGAGAGACGGAGGGTGGTGGTGGAGTGAGAGAGGGAGGGTGGTGGTGGAGTGAGAGAGGGAGGGGGGTGGTGGTGGTGCGAGAGAGGGAGGGTGGTGGTGGTGGAGTGAGAGAGGGAGGGTGGTGGTGGTGCGAGAGAGGGAGGGTGGTGGTGGTGGAGTGAGAGAGGGAGGGTGGTGGTGGTGCGAGAGAGGGAGGGTGGTGTGGTGGAGTGAGAGAGGGAGGGTGGTGGTGGAGTGAGAGAGGGAGGGTGGTGGTGGTGCGAGAGAGGGAGGGTGGTGGTGGAGTGAGAGAGGAGGGTGGTGGTGGTGGTGGTGGTGAGAGAGAGGGAGGGTGGTGGTGGTGGAGTGAGAGAGGGAGGGTGGTGGTGGTGCGAGAGAGGGAGGGTGGTGGTGGAGTGAGAGAGGGAGGGTGGTGGTGGTGCGAGAGAGGGAGGGTGGTGGTGGTGGAGTGAGAGAGGGAGGGTGGTGGTGGTGCGAGAGAGGGAGGGTGGTGGTGGAGTGAGAGAGGGAGGGTGGTGGTGGTGGAGTGAGAGAGGGAGGGTGGTGGTGGTGGTGCGAGAGAGGGAGGGTGGTGGTGGTGGAGCGAGAGAGGGAGGGTGGTGGTGGTGGAGCGAGAGAGGGAGGGTGGTGGTGGTGTGAGAGAGGGAGGGTGGTGGTGGTGCGAGAGAGGGAGGGTGGTGGTGGTGCGAGAGAGGGAGGGTGGTGGTGGTGGAGTGAGAGAGGGAGGGTGGTGGTGGTGCGAGAGAGGGAGGGTGGTGGTGGAGTGAGAGAGGAGGGTGGTGGTGGAGGAGCGAGAGGGGAAGGCTGGTGGTGTTGGAGTGAGAGAGGGAGGGTGGTGGTGTTGGAGTGAGAGAGGGAGGGTGGTGGTGGTGGTGCGAGAGAGGGTGGGTGGTGGTGGTGCGAGAGAGGGAGGGTGGTGGTGGTGGAGCGAGAGAGGGAGGGTGGTGGTGGTGGAGTGAGAGAGGGAGGGTGGTGGTGGAGTGAGAGAGGGAGGGTGGTGGTGGTGGAGAGAGGGAGGGTGGTGGTGGAGTGAGAGAGGGAGGGATGTGGTGGTGCGAGAGAGGGAGGGTGGTGGTGGTGCGAGAGAGGGAGGGTGGTGGTGGTGGAGTGAGAGAGGGAGGGTGGTGGTGGTGGAGCGAGAGAGGGAGGGTGGTGGTGGAGTGAGAGAGGGAGGGTGGTGGTGGTGCGAGAGAGGGAGGGTGGTGGTGGTGGAGCGAGAGAGGGAGGGTGGTGGTGGTGGTGCGAGAGAGGGAGGGTGGTGGTGGTGGAGTGAGAGAGGGAGGGTGGTGGGAGAGGGGGTGGTGGTGGTGCGAGAGAGGGAGGGTGGTGGTGGTGGAGTGAGAGAGGGAGGGTGGTGGTGGTGCGAGAGAGGGAGGGTGGTGGTGGTGGAGTGAGAGAGGGAGGGTGGTGGTGGTGCGAGAGAGGGAGGGTGGTGGTGGTGGAGTGAGAGAGGAGGGTGGTGGTGGAGCGAGAGAGGGAGGGTGGTGGTGGTGCGAGAGAGGGAGGGTGTAGTGGGAGAGAGGGAGAGTGGTGGTGGAGTGAGAGAGGGAGGGTGGTGGTGGTGCGAGAGAGGGAGGGTGGTGGTGGAGTGAGAGAGGGAGGGTGGTGGTGAGCGAGAGAGGGAGGGTGGTGGTGGTGGAGTGAGAGAGGGAGGGTGGTGGTGGTGGGAGAGAGGGAGGGTGGTGGTGGTGGTGCGAGAGAGGGAGGGTGGTGGTGGTGTGAGCGGGAGGGTGGTGGTGGTGGAGTGAGAGAGGGAGGGTGTGGTGCGAGAGAGGGAGGGTGGTGGTGGTGCGAGAGAGGGAGGGTGGTGGTGGTGGAGTGAGAGAGGGAGGGTGGTGGTGGAGTGAGAGAGGGAGGGTGGTGGTGGTGTGAGAGAGGGAGGGTGGTGGTGGTGGAGTGAGAGAGGGAGGACAGTGGTGGTGCGAGAGAGGGAGAGTGGTGGTGGTGCGAGAGAGGGAGGGTGGTGGTGGTGGAGTGAGAGAGGGAGGGTGGTGGTGGTGCGAGAGAGGGAGGGTGGTGGTGGTGGTGCGAGAGAGGGAGGGTGGTGGTGGTGGAGTGAGAGAGGGAGGGTGGTGGTGGAGTGAGAGAGGGAGGGTTTTGGTGGAGCGAGAGAGGGAGGGTGGTGGTGGTGCGAGAGAGGGAGGGTGGTGGTGGTGGAGTGAGAGAGGGAGGGTGGTGGTGGTGCGAGATAGGGAGGGTGGTGGTGGTGGTGCGAGAGAGGGAGGGTGGTGGTGGAGCGAGAGAGGGAGGGTGGTGGTGGTGGAGCGAGAGAGGGAGGGTGGTGGTGGTGTGAGAGAGGGAGGGTGGTGGTGGTGCGAGAGAGGGAGGGTGGTGGTGGTGGTGGTGCGAGGGAGGGAGGGTGGTGGTGGTGGAGTGAGAGAGGGAGGGCAGTGGTGGTGCGAGAGAGGGAGGGTGGTGGTGGTGGAGTGAGAGAGGGAGGGCAGTGGTGGAGCGAGAGAGGGAGGGTGGTGGTGGTGCGAGAGAGGGAGGGTGGTGGTGGTGCGAGAGAGGGAGGGTGGTGGTGGAGTGAGAGAGGGAGGGTTTTGGTGGAGTGAGAGAGGGAGGGTGGTGGTGGTGGTGTGAGAGAGGGAGGGTGGTGGTGCGAGAGAGGGAGGGTGGTGGTGGTGGAGTGAGAGAGGGAGGGTGGTGGTGTTGCGAGAGAGGGAGAGTGGTGGTGGTGCGAGAGAGGGAGGGTGGTGGTGGTGGAGTGAGAGAGGGAGGGTGGTGGTGGTGCGAGAGAGGGAGGGTGGTGGTGTTGGAGTGAGAGAGGAAGGGTGGTGGTGGAGGAGCGAGAGGGGAAGGCTGGTGGTGTTGGAGTGAGAGAGGGAGGGTGGTGGTGTTGGAGTGAGAGAGGGAGGGTGGTGGTGATGGAGCGAGAAAGGGAGGGTGGTGGTGGAGTGAGAGAGGGAGGGTGGTGGTGTTGGAGTGAGAGAGGGAGGGTGGTGGTGTTGGAGTGAGAGAGGGAGGGTGGTGGTGTTGGAGTGAGAGAGGGAGGGTGGTGGTGTTGGAGTGAGAGAGGGAGGGTGGTGGTGATGGAGCGAGAAAGGGAGGGTGGTGGTGGAGTGAGAGAGGGAGGGTGGTGGTGTTGGAGTGAGAGAGGGAGGGTGGTGGTGAGTGAGAGACGGAGGGTGGTGGTGGAGTGTGAGAGGGAGGGTGGTGGTGGAGTGAGAGAGGGAGGGTGGTGGTGGTGGAGTGAGAGAGGGAGGGTGGTGGTGGTGGAGTGAGAGAGGGAGGGTGGTGGTGGTGGTGCGAGAGAGGGAGGGTGGTGGTGGAGAGAGGGAGGGTGGTGGTGGAGTGTGAGAGGAAGGGTGGTGGTGGTGGAGTGAGAGAGGGAGGACAGTGGTGGTGCGAGAGAGGGAGAGTGGTGGTGGTGCGAGAGAGGGAGGGTGGTGGTGGAGTGAGAGAGGGAGGGTGGTGGTGGTGGAGTGAGAGAGGGAGGACAGTGGTGGTGCGAGAGAGGGAGAGTGGTGGTGGTGCGAGAGAGGGAGGGTGGTGGTGGAGTGAGAGAGGGAGGGCAGTGGTGGTGCGAGAGAGGGAGGGTGGTGGTGGTGCGAGAGAGGGAGGGTGTGGTGGAGTGAGAGAGGGAAGGCAGTGGTGGTGCGAGAGAGGGAGGGTGGTGGTGGTGCGAGAGAGGGAGGGTGGTGGTGGAGTGAGAGAGGGAGGCAGTGGTGGTGCGAGAGAGGGAGGGTGGTGGTGGTGCGAGAGAGGGAGGGTGGTGGTGGAGTGAGAGAGGGAAGGCAGTGGTGGTGCGAGAGAGGGAGGGTGGTGGTGGTGCGAGAGAGGGAGGGCAGTGGTGGTGCGAGAGAGGGAGGGTGGTGGTGGTGGAGTGAGAGAGGGAGGGTGGAGGTGGTGGAGTGAGAGAGGGAGGGCAGTGGTGGAGCGAGAGAGGGAGGGTGGTGCGAGAGAGGGAGGGTGGTGGTGGTGGAGTGAGAGAGGGAGGGCAGTGGTGGAGCGAGAGAGGGAGGGTGGTGGTGGTGCGAGAGAGGGAGGGTGGTGGTGGTGGAGTGAGAGAGGGAGGGTGGTGGTGGTGCGAGAGAGGGAGGGTGATGGTGGTGGAGTGAGAGAGGGAGGGCAGTGGTGGGGCGAGAGAGGGAGGGTGGTGGTGGTGCGAGAGAGGGAGGGTGGTGGTGGTGCGAGAGAGGGAGGGTGGTGGTGGTGCGAGAGAGGGAGGGTGGTGGTGGTGTGAGAGAGGGAGGGTGGTGGTGGTGTGAGAGAGGGAGGGTGGTGGTGGGGCGAGAGACGGAGGGTGGTGGTGGTGCGAGAGAGGGAGGGTGGTGGTGGTGGAGTGAGAGAGGGAGGGTGGTGGTGGTGCAAGAGAGGGAGAGTGGTGGTGGTGGAGTAAGAGAGGGAGGGTGGTGGTGGTGCGAGAGAGGGAGGGTGGTGGTGATGGTGGAGCGAGAGAGGGAGGGTGGTGGAGATGGTGGAGCGAGAGAGGGAGGGTGGTGGTGGAGTGAGAGAGGGAGGGTGGTGGTGGAGTGAGAGAGGGAAGGTGGTGGTGGTGGAGTAAGAGAGGGATGGTGGTGGTGGTGGAGTGAGAGAGAGAGGGTGGTGGTGGAGTGAGAGAGGGAGGGTGGTGGTGGAGTGAGAGAGGGAGGGGTGGTGGTGGAGTGAGAGAGGGAGGGTGGTGGTGGAGTGAGAGAGGGAGGGTGGTGGTGGTGGTGGAGTGAAAGAGGGAGGGCAGTGGTGGAGTGAGAGAGGGAGGGCAGTGGTGGAACGAGAGAGGGAGTGTGGTGGTGGAGTGAGAGAGGGAGGGTGGTGGTGGAGTGAGAGAGGGAGGGTGGTGATGGAGTGAGAGAGGGAGGGTGGTGGTGGTGGTGGAGCGAGAGAGGGAGGGTGGTGGTGGAGTGAGAGAGGGAGGGTGGTGGTGGTGGTGGAGTGAGAGAGGGAGGGTGGTGGTGGAGTGAGAGAGGGAGGGTGTTGGTGGAGTGAGAGAGGGAGGGTGGTGGTGGAGTGAGAGAGGGAGGGTGGTGGTGGAGTGAGAGAGGAAGGGTGGTGGTGGTGGAGTGAGAGAGAGTGGGTGGTGGTGGTGGAGTGAGAGAGGGAGGGTGGTGGTGGTGGTGGTTTAGTGAGAGAGGGAGGGTGGTGGTGGTGGTGGAGTGAGAGGGTGGTGGTGGAGTGAGAGAGGGAGGGTGGTGGTGGAGTGAGAGGAAGGGTGGTGGTGGTGGAGTGAGAGAGAGAGGGTAGTGGTGGTGGAGTGAGAGAGGGAGGGTGGTGGTGGTGGAGTGAGAGAGAGGGGGAGGTGGTGGTGGTGGTTGAGTGAGAGAGGAAGGGTGGTGGTGGAGTGAGAGAGGAAGGGTGGTGGTGGAGTGAGAGAGGGAGGGTGGTGGTGGTGGAGTGAGAGAGGAAGGGTGGTGGTGGAGTGAGAGAGGGAGGGTGGTGGTGGAGTGAGAGAGGGAGGGTGGTGGTGGTGGAGTGAGAGAGGGTGGTGGTGGTGGTGGAGTGAGAGAGGGAGGGTATTGGTGGTTGAGTGAGAGAGGGAGGGTGGTGGTGGTGGTGGAGTGAGAGATGGAGGGTGGTGGTGGTGGAGTGAGAAAGGGAGGGTAGTGGTGGTGGAGTGAGGGAGGGAGGGTGGTGGTGGAGTGAGAGAGGAAGGGTGGTGGTGGAGTGAGAGAGGGAGGGTGGTGGTGGAGTGAGAGAGGGAGGGTGGTGGTGGAGTGAGAGAGGAAGGGTGGTGGTGGAGTGAGAGAGGGAGGGTGGTGGTGGTGGAGTGAGAGAGGGAGGGTGGTGGTGGTGGAGTGAGAGAGGGTGGTGGTGGTGGTGGAGTGAGAGAGGGAGGGTGGTGGTGGAGTGAGAGAGGAAGGGTGGTGGTGGAGTGAGAGAGGGAGGGAGGGTGGTGGTGGAGTGAGAGAGGGAGGGAGGGTGGTGGTGGTGGAGTGAGAGAGGGAGGGTGGTGGTGGTGGAGTGAGAGAGGGAGGGTGGTGGTGGTGGAGTGAGAGAGGGAGGGTGGTGGTGGAGTGAGAGAGGGAGGTGGTGGTGGTGGAGCGAGAGAGGGAGGGTGGTGGTGGAGTGAGAGAGGGAGGGTGGTGGTGGTGGAGTGAGAGAGGAAGGGTCGTGGTGGTGGAGTGAGAGAGGGAGGGTGGTGGTGGAGTGAGTGAGGGAGGGTGGTGGTGGTGGAGCGAGAGAGGGAGGGTGGTGGTGGTGGAGTGAGAGAGGAAGGGTGGTGGTGGAGTGAGAGAGGGAGGGTGGTGGTGGAGTGAGAGAGGGAGGGTGGTGGTGGTGGAGCGAGAGAGGGAGGGTGGTGGTGGTGGAGCGAGAGAGGGAGGGTGGTGGTGGTGGAGTGAGAGAGGAAGGGTGGTGGTGGAGTGAGAGAGGGAGGGTGGTGGTGGTTGTGGAGCGAGAGAGGGAGGGAGGGTGGTGGTGGAGTGAGAGAGGGAGGGTGGTGGTGGTGGAGCGAGAGAGGGAGGGTGGTGGTGGTGGAGTGAGAGAGGGAGGGTGGTGGTGGTGGAGTGAGAGAGGGAGGGTGGTGGTGGTGGAGTGAGAGAGGGAGGGTGGTGGTGGAGTGAGTGAGGGAGGGTGGTGGTGGTGGAGCGAGAGAGGGAGGGAGGGTGGTGGTGGTGGAGTGAGAGAGGGAGGGTGGTGGTGGTGGAGTGAGAGAGGGAGGGTGGTGGTGGAGTGAGAGAGGGAGGGTGGTGGTGGTGGAGTGAGAGAGGGAGGGTGGTGGTGGTGGAGTGAGAGAGGGAGGGTGGTGGTGTTGGAGTGAGAGAGGGAGGGTGGTGGTGGTGGAGTGAGAGAGGGAGGGTGGTGGTGGTGGAGTGAGAGAGGGAGGGTGGTGGTGGTGGTGGAGTGAGAGAGGGAGGGTGGTGGTGGTGGTGGAGTGAGAGAGGGAGGGTGGTGGTGGTGGAGTGAGAGAGGGAGGGTGGTGGTGGTGGAGCGAGAGAGGGAGGGTGGTGGTGGAGTGAGAGAGGGAGGGTGGTGGTGGTGGAGTGAGAGAGGGAGGGTGGTGGTGGTGGAGCGAGAGAGGGAGGGTGGTGGTGGAGTGAGAGAGGAAGGGTGGTGGTGGAGTGAGAGAGGGAGGGTGGTGGTGGTGCGAGAGAGGGAGGGTGGTGGTGGAGCGAGAGAGGGAGGGTTGTGGTGGAGTGAGAGAGGAAGGGTGGTGGTGGAGTGAGAGAGGGAGGGTGGTGGTGGAGCGAGAGAGGGAGGGTGGTGGTGGAAGAGAAGATAGATGGTAATGGTGGAGAGAGAGAGGGAGGGTGGTGGTGGAGTGAGAGAGGGAGTGTGGTGGTGGAGTGAGAGAGGGAGGGTGGTGGTGGAGTGAGAGAGGGAGGGTGGTGGTGGAGTGAGAGAGGGAGGGTGGTGGTGGTGGAGTGAAAGAGGGAGGGTGGTGGTGGAGTGAGAGAGGAAGGGTGGTGGTGGAGTGAGAGAGGGAGGGTGGTGGTGGAGTGAGAGAGGGAGGGTGGTGGTGGAAGAGAAGAAGGATGGTAATGGTGGAGAGAGAGAGGGAGGGTGGTGATGGTGGAGGAAGAGAAGAAGGATGGTGATGGTGGTGGAGAGAGAGGGATGATGATAGAGGATGGAGGGGAGGGGTTAAACCTTATTACCTCTGAGTACTTTGCTACAAGGCCGACCGTCAACAGCCAATCACCAGGCCCTCAGAGTCGTTGTGGGAGGCCTGTTTGTCGTGGTCAGTGACGTCATCCATCTCTATGATGACCTCAGCTTATATTATGAGAACTTGAGACTTTTTCGAAGGTTTAGTGACGTCACACATGTTATAAGGATGTTATTCCCATCCCTAAGTCTCTAACATGTAAATCTGGACAACAATGGCTTCTTAGTGACGTCACAGACATAAACAAGTCCACCAGGAACAGCTGACGATGACACCGTAATCTATCACAACAACAGCATGATAACGTCACCCCAGCAGCGCCACAACAGAGAGAGAGAGAGAGAGAGAGAGCTGTGCGTTAATTACGGGTTGTTGAGCCTGTGTGTGTGGAGAGAGTTGGGTGGGTTGTGAGGGCCAAGTTGACGGGACTTGGTGTAACTTGGCGCTAACTGAGGCAGTGAACCAGGGCTGTGTGGAGGAGTACAGTATATTGTGGTACAGTATAACATTATTATTATTATTATGTCATTATTATTATTATTATTATTATTATTATTATTAATACTATTATTATTGTCATTATCATTATTATTATTGTCATTATAATTATTATTATTATTATTATTATTATTATTATTATTATTATTATAATTATTATTAATTTTGTCATTATAATTATTATTATCATTATTATTATTATTATTATTATTATTATTCTCATTATAATAATTATAATTATTATTGTAATTATAATTATTATTATTATTAATTTTGTCATTATTATTATTATTATTATTATTATTATTATTATTATTGTCATAATTTTTATTATTATTATTATTAATGTTATTATTATTATTATTATTGTCATTATTATTATTGTCATTATTATTATTATTATTATTATTATTATCATTATTATTATTTTTATTATTATTATTATTATTATTGTCATTATTATTATCATAGCATTAGGTTCTGGTGGCCTTTGGCATAATAATAAAATACACACAAATATATGTAAAATGTTTCGCTCTATAGTAAAAAATTTAATTAATTTTTGGTAATTTTGGGAGGTAATTCAATAGTTTTCGCGTGTTGTATTTTTAACTTGTAAATGTATTTTGCCTGAATGCTAATTCCGGGATACATGCTGAGTCAATGCCGTGATACATGCTGTGAGTTAACGCCGTGATACAGACTGTGAGTCAACTCTGTAATACATGTTGTGAGTCAACGCCGTGATACATGGTGTGAGTCAACGCCATGATACATGCTGAGTCAACGCCGTGATACATGGTGTGAGCCAACGCCGTGATACATGGCGTGAGTCAACGCCGTGATACATGGTGTGAGCCAACGCCGTGATACATGGCGTGAGTCAATGCCGTGATACATGCTGAGTCAACGCCGTGATACATGCTGAGTCAATGCCGTGATACATGCTGTGAGTCAACGCCGTGATACATATTGATTCAACGCTGTGATTCATGCTGTGAGCCAACGCCGTGATACATATTGAGTCAACGCCGTGATACATGCTGAGTCAACGCCGTGATACATGCTGTGAGTCAACGCCGTGATACATATTGAGTCAACGCCGTGATACATATTGAGTCAACGCCGTGATACATGCTGTGAGTCAACGCCGTGATAAATGCTGTGAGTCAACGCCGTGATACATATTGAGTCAAAGCCGTGATACATGCTTAGTCAACGCCGTGATACATACTGAATCAATGACATGATACATGCTGTGAGTCAACGCCGTGATACATGCTGAATCAATGACATGATACATGCTGTGAGTCAACGCCGTGATACATGCTGAGTCAACGCCGTGATACATGCTGTGAGTCAACACCATGGTATATACTGTGAGTCAACGCCGTGTCACATGCTGTGAGTTAACGCCGTGACACATGCTGAGTCAACGCCGTTATAGATGCTGTGACTCAACGCCGTGATACATGCTGCGAGTCAATGCCGTGATACATGCTGTGAGTCAACGCCGTGATACATACTGGGAGTCAACGCCGTGATACATACTGTTAGTCAAAGCCGTGATACATACTGTGAGTCAACGCCGTGATACATACTGTGAGTCAACGCCGTGATACATGCTGTGAGTCAACGCCGTGATACACACTGAGTCAAAGCCGTGATACATACTGTGAGTCAACGCCGTGATACATGCTGTGAGTCAACGCCGTGATACATACTGTGAGTCAAAGCCGTGATACATACTGTGAGTCAACGCCGTGATACATGCTGTGAGTCAACGCCGTGATACATGCTGTGAGTCTTGTGGGTTAACTGGTAAAGTACAAGACTACAAGACTGTGCTTGGAGTCACGCAATAGGCGAAGCACCATTAACAGAGTTCTCGGCAGACTCCTGCGACCCCGCTCAGCAGTCGGTCGTCGTGAGTCTCTTATGCCACTGGCAGTTGCTGGGGGAGACCAAGGTAGTGGGAGTGGTGTCGTGCACTCCATCATCTCCACTCAAAATCCATTCATTGCACAGGCCCTTTGCTCCAATCACCCTCATCATCATCTCGAAAAGACTTACGGCAATGGGAACGAGTGGGGGGAGGGTACAGGTCAAGGATGTGACTGGAAGTGATTAGCTCCGACCTGCACGTTGGCGGTGGTGGAGTGATGGTCGCTGAGACATGGGACAGGGCAGTGTCTTTCTTCGGCAGCTTCCATCATGACAAGCAGATTCCAACTGCGTCCTAACGGAGGGACCTCGATAAGGTGGTCCTAAACAAATGCTGTCTAACTCTTGCTCGGGCGGCCCGCTGCAGCCGTCGAGTCATCCCATAATGCAGTCGAAACATTCAAAATAATCAGTTGTTGTTGTTGTTGTTGTTGTTGATTGTCGGACCGTAATCCGACACGGGCCTTTGCCTGTAGGCGACCTGTTTGGTGGTTCCGGCTGGAGCGCTTGGAGCAGCCAGACCGGATTTGGCCGGGATGGAGGTTGTCCTACCTGCAGATGTGAAAGGATACTGCAGGTTACCAAGTGTGAGAGGACCCTCGGTCAGTGAACGCTTACCACCAACCCCTATTCTTGGACGTTGTCAGTTTCAGAGTGGCGCGCCCCCGAACTGAGGTCAGCACTTGCTGGGGGAGGCTACTTCCTAAGCTATCTAGGTGGTGGGTATCGTGTGATGACCCGGAGAAGGTGGTGAATGTGGTTTGTTTGGGCCTTTCGGGTTAGAGTGGCCGCTGGTGTTGTGTGTGCTTCTTGGAAGTTTCGAGTTCTGTTTCGGGACTTTGTGTGACTTCGCAGTCGAGGAGATAGTGTTCCAGTGGGTTGGCCGCTGGCTCCTGACAGTAGGTGCATTCCCTGACGACATTTTCGATCGTCTGCCAGGTGTACTTGTACCCTAGTCGTAGTCGATGAAGGCTAACTTGAGTTTGTCTTGGTGTTTTCTTGTCCGCGAATGGTGGTTCCCCTTTTGTAGCCACCGGGTACCATTTGGCTAATTGGGAACCAGCGTTGAATGCGTGAAGGAAGCCCTTTTGGATGTGGAGCTTGGTAGTCTTTCTGAGGTGGTTCTTGATCTGTTGCACGCTTGCTGGAACTTGAATATGTACGCTTCTAGAACGTGCGGCTGCCTTGGCTGCTTCGTCTGCCATGTCGTTTCCCCCGATACCTACATGACTGAGAATCCAGTGTAAGACGATTGGGCGATTTTGTCTTTGGAAGTCCTGTAGCTGCGCGAGGATCGAAGTTATGATGTGGACGTTGTTTCTTGGTTGACTGTGTTGCAGCGCCTGCATGGCCGTTTTCGAGTCTGTGTGATGGACTTGTTGTGTTATGTTGCAGCGTGTTGTAGGGCCTTTGAGATTGCTACCAATTCTGTTTGTAGGGTGGAACAGTCATGAGAAAGTCTCCATAGGAAGGTCTGACCTTGGGTGTAGAAGGCCGCTCCGGATCTATGATGCTTTGGGTCCACCGAGCCGCCTGTGAAGTATAATGCTGCATCAGCCGGTGTCTCGGTGGCTATGGCTTCCTGAGTTATTCTTTTGAGGTCCTCCTTCTGGAGGTTGGCCTTGCTATCACTTAGTTCGGTAAATTTGAGTGTGGCTGGTGGAGGGCTCCATGGTGGAGGAACTACGTAACCATTGTCTCGTGTGTCTTGGTTGTTCTTGACGAGTGTTTCTGCTTGCAGGTGCCCGATGACCTCGCTTGTCTCGACGAGGTGGAGGGAGGCACTGATTCGCGTTTTGGCAGCTGTGGGCTTATCTGATCTACAGATTTTAGCGAGGAGACCGGCTGTCACCTGCTTGACTCGTACTGCCAGGGGTGGTAGTTCAGTTTCCATTTGCAAATTGCAAATTATTGTCCACATGGGTGCTCCGAGCTTGGTCCTGAGAGCATTATTTTGGATAACTTCTAGCTTAGCTATCTGGTCTTCTCTCAGTCCAATGAGTGCTGGTGCACTGTAATCTACCAGCGATCTGATGGCGGCCGTGTAGTAGGCTTTGAGCACATGAAGGTTTGCTCCTGCGGTTGTGCTGGTGAGCGACCTCATGATGTTGTGTCTGCTCTTCGTCCTGTGCCTGAGATACTCAAGTTGCGGCTTGAAAGTGAGTTTCTGATCGATTCAGATTCCAAGACACTGGTGGGTGTAAGTCCAGACTACCGGCGTGTTTTGTATTGCTACCTGGAATGTCAGAACTTTATTGGACAGAGGGGAGATAGAAAGACCAAGGAGAAAAACTGCCCCGGTCGCTAATGAGCTTAAGAGATATATCATAGATATTGCTGCTCTTAGTGAAACCCGACTGAGTGGGGAGGACTTGCTGACGGAAGTAGGGGAGGGCTACACCTTTTTCTGGAGGGGACTCCCAGAAGACACGCACCGTGACTATGGGGTGGGTTTCGCTGTCAGAACATCACTCCTTAGCAACATGCCTGAGACGCCTGCTGGAATAAACGAAAGGCTCATGTCATGGCGCATCCCTATGGTCAAAGTCGCTATGTTACCATCTTCAGCGCTTATGCACCCACCCTTGATGCTAATGAAGAAACAAAAGACCGCTTCTATAGTATATTGGAAACTGCTCTTACGGATGTACCACCAACTGACAAAATTCTACTTTTAGTGGATTTCAATGCTATGAAACATGGAACAAAATTCTGGGCACGCATGGAGTAGGGAAGATGAACAACAACGGACTCCGACTCCTTACACTGTGCTCAGAATACAATCTTACGATCACTAACACCTGGTTCCAGATGAAAACCAAATACAAGACCTCATGGAAACATCCTCGATCACACCACTGGCACCTCCTTGACTATGTTATTAGTCGCCAAGATGACCTAAAGGAGGTGCAAATCACAAGAGCCATGAGGGGTGCAGACTGTGGCACGGACCAGAGGCTAATAAGATTCATAATTCACATGAAAATTAGACCCCAACACCTGAGGCAAGGCCCCAGTCGTAAACTTAACATCAAAACCCTCAGTAATCCTGAAACCTCTAACTCGTTAAAAACAAGATCACCGAAAAACTCCCAGCCCATGAAATTATGTAACCTGGCACTGTGGAAGATGGCTAGAAAGAGTTGAAGACTGCAATGAGTGAAGCTGCAATGGAAACACTTGGCTTTTCTAAAAAGCGACATCAGGACTGGTTTGATGAGAACTCACCTACCATCCATGATCTTCTCAAAACCCCCCCAAAAATTAGCCCACTATGCAGTGCTATCAAATCTTCAATCACATACTGTACACTGAGGGACCGGTTAACCAACATCAGGTCAGAAACACAAAGACTGTTTAACAGCATGGAAAATGACTGGTGGGTAAAAAAAGCACAAGAATTCAAGCCTTTGCTGGTGTCAATAACACACACGGCTTCTCTGAGGCAATTAAGTCCATTTATGGCCCACAAAGAAGAAAGATAGCACCACACTCTACAAAAGCAATCAAATGATTGCAGTAAGATGAGCTGAGCACTTCAGCACACTTCTAAATCAAATTAATCCAATAACACCTACAGCACTGGATAACATCCCACCCATGCCGAGCCTGCACCTCCTAGATGAAGCCCCACTCCTACAAGAAGTGGAAACTGCAATACGAGGGCTCTAGTCCAAGAGCCCAGGCACTTTTAATCATGTGTCTGAGGCCAAAAGGTTTGAGGGTCGTTTCTGAATCAGAATTTTATGCCGAATCTGAAAATCCATTTCTTAATTGCCGCAGCTGCTGCGTTTTTGGAGAAAAACAGCGTTTTTTGTTGTTTTCGCACCTTATTTTGGGGAAAAGTATAAAACAACGATTTTACTTCGTGGAGTTATTAAATATCCATTTATACTAGCATGTAGGGTATCAAAGTACAGATATTATCTTTTTGAACGCCCAAATACTTGGGCACTTGTTCGATATGGCTGGACTTAGGAAGCAAGATGACTCAACAAAGGATCTCACACATCACCGTTTTGTGCGTGACAATAATGATGTTAATAAAATCATCAGTGGCATTAACGAGACACTCAATCCTTTTGATGAGATAGCTCAAGATGGAAATCTCTACTGCCTGTCCACTGGAAAAGCAACATCAGTAGATGTCAAGAATGACCTCCTACACTGTGTGGAAATTGGAGACAAACGATGAAACACATTTATCAAAGAATGTTTTGAAGACCCTGCAAGGTTTGAGAAACCGATTTCTCGATCTAAATTGAAGAATTTCTCATCAGATGCTATACGAGTTAAGCTCACCGTTAAGGACAGAAAGATTAAAGAATTGCAGGGGACACGTGATTTATTTGGAAGACTGCTTTACCTAGCAGCGAGCAACAACGTGGATTTGGCTTTGGTCTTTAGATATCCCCTTACACCAGTGCCATTGACCATAGCACAGGTGGATGGGTCTGTTAACAAAACGGACAAGTCAAAACTGATGCATAAGTTGGAAGAAAGAGTGAAAAGTAGCAAACCAGTGAGTCGGGATGCATGTGCCATTGATGCAATGTTTCTCATACGAACTCTAGTCAATGTACCAGCCACATTTGGTGAAATTGCCAAACTTGTTCTGACACGGTTGTTGGGATTTGCCAAAAGGGTAGACTTTGTATGTGATTCATACAAACCCCATCCATCAAAGATATCGAGCATGGTATCCGTGGATCTGATGCTACACATACCAACTTCATTATCTCTGGTCCTGACCAGAAGCGCCCAAAGGATTTCAATGCCTCGCTCAAGTCCGCGAATTTCAAAACAGCCCTCCTACACCTCCTTGTAAAGGAATGGAAGAGAACACCATACATTGAGCAGATCCGAGGCTACACGCTATTTGTAGGACTGGATGACAAAGCCTATCAATATGATGTAAAGGATGACAGTATTCACGTGCAAGAGGTCCCCAGCCTGGTCTGCAACCACGAGGAGGCAGATACTCGGTTGATCTGGCATGTTAAGCATATGTGCGAGTCCTACAAAGGTGGTAACATCATTATCCGGTCCTCTGACACTGATATTCTTATAATTTTGCTTACGCATGCCCATGTCATACCAGGACAGCTATGGCTCGACGTTGGTGTAAGTACTAACAACACCAGGCGATATAAAGATGTATTCCAGTTAGCTCACAGCCTTGGAGCAGAGTTGTGTGGTGCCCTGTCAGGACTCCATGCCTTCACAGGATGTGACTACACAGCTAGTTTTGTACGCAAAGGTAAAGTCCGCCCTTTGGCTTTAATGGAAAAGGAACAAAGGTTCATCGCAGCATTCGCCAAATTGGGAGATTCAGCTCACATATCATCAGATCTGTTAACAGACATGGAGGCCTTTGTTTGTAGCATGTATGGGAAGCCCAACCTAACATCAGTGAATACAGCCAGACATATGCTATTTGATCAGCATTTTGCACCAAAACAAAAATCTCAGCCTTTGCATAAAATCAAAGGAACCGACCCTAGTAATTTGCCTCCATGCAAATCTGTGCTCTTGGAGAAATTGAAGCGTGCAAATCTGGTAGCATCAATGTGGAAAAACGCAATTACCCCAGAATCGTACAAGTGGGCTCCAGAAGAAAATGGATGGCTGCTAGAGAACGGTCGCTATGTTATTAACTGGTTTGAAGGGCAACAGGTCCCAGAAGATGTATGCCTCCACATTGATGATAACGTGGGTACAGATATGGCTAATGAGGAGGAAGATGAAACGGAGTACTGTTCCTCCTCTGATGAGTCAGACAGTGACTCTGACTAATTTGTGACACTACAAATTTTATTGGAATATGTTTTGGAGACATAACAGAACAGTTTGTCTAAGTTTTCCTACATCATAACAATTAGGCCATGAGCGTCTAAGGAACATGCCTTGTTGGCGCTTTATTTAGTACACCAAATTCATAAGTTACAATTATGGTATACTGCATAAAACTGCGATTCAGTTTTATGTACACTTCTGCCTAAGGTAACCATAACCTGAGGACAGGAACTATGGGACGACATTTAACCAGATTTTTTGTCTTGGCAGCAAAATCTGACAGGGGGTGGAGAAAACTTTACTGTCAATATTCTATAGCAGTCACATACTCGCAATAAGTATTGCTATAAGTGTTATACAGAGGTTATAACCAATTTACAAGATCAGTATCACAGTGACATTATAGACTATACATCCTTCATGAGAAATCACTGACTGCACCGATTAAAGAACTGGTTTCTTTTCACAAAAGAGCTCTTGTTACCATGGATACCCAGCTTACATGTATTATTTTGATGTATGTGCGTTCAAAAAGATAATATCTGTACTTTGATACCCTACATGCTAGTATAAATGGATATTTAATAACTCCACGAAGTAAAATCGTTGTTTTATACTTTTCCCCAAAATAAGGTGCGAAAACAACAAAAAACGCTGTTTTTCTCCAAAAACGCAGCAGCTGCGGCAATTAAGAAATGGATTTTCAGATTCGGCATAAAACTCTGATTCAGAAACGACCCTCAAACCTTTTGGCCTCAGACACATGATTAAAAGTGCCTGGGCTCTTGGACTACTCAGCAACAACAAGAGCGCTGGACCTGACTGCATTCCTGCTGAAATTTACAAACATGGAGGTCCCCATCTGACTGAGCGCCTCCATAGCCCTTTACTCACCATATGGGACACAGAGACCATCCCCAGGATTGGAAAGATGCAAATATCAAAACAATCTATAAGAATAAAGGTGACAAAGCAATCGGTGGTAACAGCAGGGGCATCTCCCTCCTTGTAGTTGTTGGCAAGATCCTGTCAAAAATCATTCTATGAAGACTTATCCAACACCCAACGGAGAACACTCTTCCTGAATCCCAATGTGGATTCAGGAAGGATCGCAAGACAATAGACATGATCTTCACAGCAAAGCAAATTCAAGAAAAGAGTCGAGAGCAAAATATAGACCTTTACACCGCCTTCATTGACCTCTCCAAAACCTTCGCCACAGTAAACGGAGAACTTTTGTGGACTATGTTGGAGAGGGTCGGTGTACCACCAAGATTTTTAAACATCCTCCGCCAGATGCATGATGGAATGCAAGCCCGGGTACTTGTGGGTGGTGTACAGTCAGAACCATTTAGTGTCCAAATGGGCGTAAAACAGGGCTGTGTGTTGGCACCTGTGTTGTTTAACATCTTTTTGCTGGCTGTAGCACAACTCTCACACAATGCCCTTGGGGCTGATGCAGGTGTGGGCATACGGTACCGTCTTGACGGTAGCCTTTTTAATATTAGACGTCTGGAAGCTTACACAAAGACCTTAACAACTCAGGTCATAGAACTACAGTATGCAGATGTCTGTGCAATAATGACACATATCAGAGAATCTATGCAACGTGCACTGGACGTGATCTCGGGTAATTACAGCTCGCTTGGTTTGCAAATTAACACCCACAAGGCTGAGATTTTTGTCCAGCCCATTGTTCCACCAATAGAAGCACCACAATTCCACATTAATGGACATCCTATGAAAATAGTAAACCAGTTTAAGTACCTTGGTAGCACTCTCACACCCACCTGCTCCCTGGATATGGAAATTCAAACCAGAATCAATTTAGCCTCAGCTGCATTTGGACGTTTCAGAATAAGAGTCTTTCTCAACAATAACCTCAAATATGGAACGAAGACTGCAGTTTACCTAGCGGTCTGTATATCTACATTATTATATGGGTAAGAAACCTGGACGCCCTACAAACGCCATATCCAAATGCTGTAAACTTCCACACTAGATGTCTTAAGCGTATCTTTGGAATATCCTGGGAAGATAGAGTGACTCATGAAGAACTATATCGTCGCTCAAACACGACCAGCATTGAAACCATGCTAGCCAAAAGACACTTGCGCTACTTGGACAAGTTATCAGGATGCCAGACCACTGGCTTCCAGGACAAATATTATATGGCAAGCTCTCACATGGAAACCGTACGGCGGGAGAACAGAAAGAGAGATATAAGGACCACTCTAAAATTCTTAAATACTGGGCAGTCCCGTTTACACCCAACCCCTATTGCTCATATAAGCATCCAACCTATGTTTGAAGCTATCCAGCATATTCGAGTTAATGATGATATTTGGTAACTTGTTCCATTCATCCACTACTCTGTTTCCAACCCAGTGTTTACCAATTTCGAGCCTAAATCTAAATTTGTCTAATTTAAAACCAATGTTACGAGTTCGCTCCTGGTTGGATAGTTTGAGTACCTTTGTAATGTCCCCTTTGTTTAGCCCTGACTTCCATTTATACACCTCTATCATGTCGCCCCTCGCTCTACGTCTCTCGAGGGAGTGCAAATTAAGACGCTTTAACCAGTCTCTGTACTCAAGGTTCCTAATGCCCGGGATTAGTCTTGTCATTCTCCTCTGGATTCTTTCCAAGGATTCTATATCCATTCGGTAATACGGTGACCAGAACTGCACTGCGTAATCCAGGTGAGGTCTCACAAGCGCAAGATATAATCTTAAGATGACCTCGCTAGTCTTGTAACTAACACTCCTTTGTATGAACCCAAGTACTTTATTAGCCTTGTTACGAGCAATAACACATTGTTTACTTGGCTTAAGATTCCTACCTATCATTACTCCTAAATCTCTCTCGTAGTCGGATTTCTCATTGGCATCATTGTTCATCTGGTAACTGGTTTCTCTGTTTACATCTCCTATACTGAGTACTTTACGTTTGTCCACATTGAATTTCATATGCCTTTTTTCAGACCATTCAAAAAATTTGTTTAGATCTTCCTGTAGTTTTGCGGAATCCTCGACAGATTTAATTACACGTCCTATTTTAGTGACATCAGCAAATTTACTTATGTTGCTGTCTATGCCGATATCTATGTCGTTTATGTATATAATAAATAATAATGGTCCAAGTACTGAGCCTTGGGGAACTCCACTAGTAACGTTGCTCCAATGGGATTTAGTGCCGTTAATGCTCACTCACTGTTTCCAGTCCTGTAACCACGCCCTAATCCATTTTAGAATATTACCATTAATGCCATGTGCTTCTACCTTTCTTATTAGTCTTTCGTGGGGGACTCTGTCGAAGGCTTTACTAAATTCGCGATATTCCACATCATAATTGTGCCCCTCGTCCACCGATTCGAAAACTGATGAAAAGAATGTTAATAGACTAGTTAGACATGAACACCCACGTGTGAAGCCATGCTGGGAATCATTGATCAATTTGTGCTTCTCCAGGTGGTTTCGAATAGAGTTTGAAATGATTGATTCCAGTAATTTGCCTACAATTGATGTTAGACTGATTGGATGGTAGTTAGAGGATAGTGATCTATGCCCCTTCTTGAAAATCGGTATTACATTCGCTATCCTCCAGGATTCTGGTAATACACCTGTTTTTAAGGACATGTTAAACAACTTTGCTAAGGGCATACTAAGCTCTTCCTTACATTCCTTTAATAATCTGGCAAATATCTCATCAGGACCAGGCGACTTAGTAGGCTTTAGTTTGTCTATTTGCTTACTAACATCGTTACTAGTCACTGCTATCTCGCTTAATTTGTTTTCTTCACTATCTCTGAATAGAATCGGTGCCTCGGGTATCATGTTTAAATTTTCGGTGGTGAAAACTGTAGAAAAATATTTATTCAGATTATTGCTCAATTCTCCATCGTTATCAGTTAGCACTCCGATATCTGACTGTATTGGCCCAATCTTTTCTCGTGTTTTAGTTTGATACATTTGATAGAATCCCTTGGGGTTTGTCTTCGCCTCCCTTGCTATCCTCAGCTCATTATTCCTCTTTGCTTTCCTTATCTCGGTCTTAACCCTACCGGCCAATACCTTATAATAATCCCGGAGGTAAATTTCGCAGCGATTTATCCTCCTACCTATGGCCTTCCTTTGACCAATAATGTTCTTTAAATAAATATTTATCCATTTAGGGTTATTGTTGTTTGATCTGAGTCTTTTGTATGGTATGTTCTGTGCATTAAGTAACTCATTATTTAATTTGTCGTGGAACTCGGCAATCTCAGATCTCGTTATCAGGTCGGTGTCAACCGTCAGGTTTATTGGGGGGGGGGGGGTGAGGTCGATGTGAGTCACCCCCAGGCATGATACCCCTTCCCTCAACTGCCTCTTCAAACTATCAAAGTTTGCCCTTCTGAAATCTGGGACTTTAGTGGAATTTTCCTTTCGTCCGGCCTGAAAATCTAACTGGAATCTAATTTCTTTGTGATCACTGTTTGCAAGTTCGTTCCCTACCTCGACATGAATAATGAGGTTTTCTCTGTTCGACTGAACTAAATCGAGTATATTATTACCCAGGGCGGGTTCGGTTATATGTTGACTTAGGAAACAGTCCTGGATTGTTTCAAGAAAATCCTGTGATTCTGAGTTACCCGTAAGGTCAATCCAATCTCTTTGGCCAAAGTTAAAGTCGCCTACTATACAGACTTTGTTGTGTATGGAAGCCGCCGATTAATTCTATCCAAATTGTTTCTGTATTCCGCTCAGTTTTTATTTCCTTATTTATTTCACGCTTCAGATTATCCCTGACATAGATTGCTACTCCGCCTCCTTTCCTAATCTGCCTATCGGTATAGAATAATTTGTAACCTGCAATTTGGTATTCGACAGGTAACTCACATGAGTCTAGGTTGATCCATGTTTCAGTGAATGCTATTATATCGATTTTTTCGGTACATACCAAGGCCCTAATATCATCCATTTTGTTTCTCATACTTCTACTGTTTGCGTAGTAGACATTTAAGTTAGTCGTGTTCTGAGTCCTCCCTTTGCCGCGTTTAGGTTTTAACTTGCTGTCTAATTTAGTTTTGTCGTCATTCCTAACACTATTTCCCTGTAACCTTTCACTTTGTTTACCCACTCCCACTGCAGTCTCCTCCACCCTGTGCTCACATGTTCCCCTAGCAGTTTAAAGACTTCTACATCTTTTGGACTGCCCTTTCGAGAGACCCAGCCAGGGTAGCCACTCCATCCCTAGACAGATGCACTCCATCCCTAGCATAAAGGTCCCTTCTGCCGTAGAAGTTGTCCCAGTTGTCAATGAATGGGACTGATATTAACTTACAATATCTGTCAAGACGGCCGTTGACACCAACTGCCCTTGACAACCATTCATTGCCAGCTCTCCTTCTAGGCAGGACACCACATATGATAGGGATCCCTCCCCTCGACCTAACACGTTCTATAGCTGTCTTGAACTTATCAAGAAGCTCCTCACTCCTACACTGGGCAATATCATTGCCTCCTGCACTGAGGCAGAAAATGGGTTTGTTCCCATTACCAGACAAGATATTGTCCATCCTGTCAACTATATCCCCCATCCCAGCTCCTGGCAAACACCCTCATTCTATTTTTATCTTTACCGCAAAAAGCTCTATCCATGTACCGTACCTGCGAGTCACCAACAATCAAGATTTTCTTACCCTCCTTGTCAGCCTTGTCCATGACTATACTAACGATATCAGAGGGCTCAAGGCATAATTCCTCTCAATGAACAACATCCCTGTCACCTGTGCCTTCAGGATTGGACTCCATAGTCATCTACAGTGGCATCAGAGGAATAACACATAACTCATCAGTCATCTCATCTGGAGCAACGTCGTCATCGACTTCGATGGACTGCCATAAGCAAGTAAGTAAATGCTGTGAGTCAACGCCGTGATACTTGCTTTGAATCAAAGCCGTGATACACATCCTCCACGCTCACAGTGAACGCGACCTACAGGAGATACTGAACACCTACGCAGACGCGTATGCACACTTCGGCCTTGATGTGAATGTACATAAGACTCAGATTCTCTTTCAACTTGCCCCTGGTTCAGACACACCTCCACCATCCATCCATCTTAACGGTACTACCCTCTCTAATGTTACCCACTTTCGGTATCTCGGCTCCCACCTGTCCACCACCGCAGACATCGATGACGAGATTCAACATTGGATCAGAGGTGCAGACTTTGAAACCATGTCTTCATCTGTAGGGAGCTGAAATTATCTACAAAGCTGCACGTATGTCGAGCAGTGGTCCTCCCCACCCTTCCGTACGGCAGCGAGAAATGGGGTCACATACAGGAGGCACCTCAAGGCACTTGAAAACTTTCACCAATGTAGTCTACGTTTCATCCTCCGAGTTTGCTGGGAAGACAAGAGAACAAATGCCAGTATTCTCGCTGACATCGACTGTAGGAGCATGGAAGCTACCATTATCCACGAATAACTTCGTTGGACTGGCCATGTTACACGCATGAACGACAGTAGACTGCCAAAGCAGCTACTTTGCAGTCACCTAACGAATGGTAAACGTAACGCTGGCGGGCAACTGAAAAGTTATAAGGAGAGTCTTAAACAAACCTGGAAAAGTGCCCCCTCACATGGGAGACGGTTACTCCACACCGTAACGCTTGGAGGAGCACCACACGAGAAGGTGTCAATACTTTCGAGTTAGCCCGAGTGCATACCGAGGCAGACAAGCGCCAGTGCCGGAAAGACGATGCCACCGCTCCTCCCGCACTAGATGTAGCCCTCCACACGTGTAATACCTGTGAACGACCCTGCCAGTCCCCTTCGGCCTCTCGAGCAACTCTCTGCTCACCAACGAAGATGAGAATTCTGTCACACTGGGTGATCGTCATACTCGAGTCTCTGACACTGAAACAGGTGCAGTAATAGTCATGTATTTCGTGTGTGTATTGGTTGTATGAATGTGTGTGTTTTTTGTGTTTGTATGTATATGTTTTGCATTTCTATGTTTTTATACACGTGTGTGTGGGTGTGTGTGTGTGTGTGTAAGAATCTGCATTTTGATTGCTGAAGGGGGCATCGCCTGCTGCCTTCTACCACTACTACCACTATCACTACCACCACTACAGCAACCACAATCACCAGCACTACACATCAATCAATCACCACCACCACACATCAATCACCACCACCACACATCAAACACCACCACCACACATCAATTGCCGCCACCACACATCAATCACCACCACCACACATTAATTACCACCACCACACATCAATCACCACCACCACACATCAATCTCCACCACCACACATCAATTGCCGCCACCACACATCAATCACCACCACCACACATTAGTTACCACCACCACACATCAATCACCACCACCACACATCAATCACCACCACCACACATCAATCTCCACCACCACACATCAATTACCACCACCACACATCAATCTCCACCACCACACATCAATTACCACCACCACACATCAATCACAACCACCAACACCACACATCAATTACCACCACCACAAATTAATCACCACCACACATCAATCACAACCACCAAACATCCATCACCACTACCACACATGAATCACCACCACCACACGTCAATCCTCACCACCACACATCAATCACCACCACCAAACATCCATCACCACACATCAATCTCCACCATAAGACATCAATATCCATCACCCATATTGATCACCACCACCACACATCATTCTTCACCACCAAACATCAATCACCACCACCACCACACATCAATCACCATCACCACACATCAATCTCCACCATAAGACATCAATATCCATCACACATATTGATCACCACCACCACACATCATTCACCCCCGCCACACATCAATCACCACCACCAACACCACCACCACACCAAATCGTCCCCCTCACCTGGGAGTCGATTACTTTACATCGTAACGCTTGGAGGAGCACCACACGAGAAGGTGTCCATTATTATTATTATTATTATTATTATTATTATTATTATTATTATTATTATTATAATTATTATTATTATTATTATTTACCTCAATTTCATCCCTTCTTCCTCCTCCTCCTTCACCCCTCCTCTTCCTCCACCTTCACCCCTTCTCTTCCTCGTCCTCCTTCACCCCTCCTCTTTCTCCCCTTCTCCATATCTTCTTCCTCTTCCCATTCTCCTCTTCCTTCTTACTATTATGTTATCTGTCTTTTACTTTAGCCACTCTTCCTCCTCCTCCTCATCTTCTTCCCTAATGCTCCTCCTCTGCCTCTTTCTCCTCTTTCTCCTCTTTCTCCTCCTCCTCATCTTCCCTACTCCTATCCCCAAGCTTCACCTGAGCTGCCCACCTCACCTGTTCTGAACACTCACCTGTCCAGGGGGTACAACAGGTGAGAGGGGAGGTAGGAAGGGGGTGTGGAGAGAGGAGGGCTGAAAAGAGGAGGGGAGGAGGGCTGAAAGGAGGAGGGGAAGAGGGCTGAAAGGAAGAGGGGGGAGGAGAGAGGGGCGTTGCGGGGAGGAGTGAGAAGGTAACAAGAGAAGGAGGAGGATGAAGAAGGGGAAGAGAGATAACAGGAGAAGAGGAGGAGATGGGGAGAAGAGGGGAAGGGATTTGAAGAGAGGAGGAGGGTCAATGAATGGAAAGAGGAAGTGGAAGAGGGAGGAGAAGAGAGGAAGGAAAGGATAAAGGGAAGAGGAGGGAAGTGGAAGATATAGAGTGCAAATAAGAAGAGGTAGGAAAGAAGGGAGGAGGAAGAAGGGGATGAAGATGGGATGTAAAGAGGAGAGGAGGAGATTGTGGAGAGGAAAGGTAGATGAAGGAAAGGAAGAAGGGGATGAAGAGGAGAAGGAGGAGGGAGAGGAGGAGGTGATGCTGTGGAGAAGGAGGAGGATAGGTACAACATATCAACGTAGGATCTTCCTATTAGTGAAAGGATTGTAGGACTCCAGCAGCTTGGTGGAGCACACCCGAGACAACTGGTAGTGTCAACAACAACAGCTGATGGTGTGTGTGTGTGTGTGTGTGTGTGTGTGTGTGTGTTTATGTAGGTATGTGTGTGTGTGTGTGTGTGTGTGTGTGTGTGTGTGTGTGTGTGTGTATGTATGTATGTGTATGTATGTGTGTGTGTATGTGTGTGCGTCCCCTCTCTCTCTCTCTCGCTCTCGCTCGCTCGCTCTCTCTCTCTCTCTCTCTCTCTCTCTCTCTCTCTCACCAGGGTACAAGTCAGTACACTCGAGTATTGACTTTATCTTGCTTTGATAACACGACCTACTGTGAGTTCATTTTTGGGTCAGTGACTTTATCCAGCGTTCAAAGTGACCCCAGAGATCCTTCAGCACTAAAAGTGACTGCAGAGAGTATTCGATATTACTCCCAGAGAGAGTTCAAGCGTTCAAAATGACCCCACATAGCGTTCAAAACAACCTCACCCACACAGGTAGAAACCAGCATTCATATAAGAACATACGAACATAAGAATGGAGGAAACTGCAGCGGGCCTATTGGCCCATACTGGGCAGTCCCGTTTACACCCAACCCCTATTGCTCATATAAAAATCCAACCTATGTTTGAAGCTATTCAGCGTATTCGAGTTAATGATGATATTTGGTAACTTCTTCCATTCATCCACTACTCTGTTTCCAAACCAGTGTTTACCTATTTCACGCCTAAATCTAAATTTGTCTAAATTAAAACCATTGTTACGAGTTCGCTCCTGGTTGGATAGTTTGAGTACCTTTGTAATGTCCCCTTTGTTTAGCCCTGACTTCCACTTATACACCTCTATCAGGTCGCCCCTCGCTCTTCGTCTCTTGAGGGAGTGCAAATTAAGATGCTTTAACCTGTCTCTATACTCAAGGTTCCTAATGCCCGGGATTAGTCTTGTCATTCTCCTCTCAATCCTTTCCAAGGATTTTATATCCATTCTGTAATACGGTGACCAGAACTGAATGGCGTAATCCAGGTGTGGTCTCACAAGCGCAAGATACAGTTTTAGGATGACCTCGCTAGTCTTGTAACTAACACTCCTTTGTATGAACCCAAGTACTTTATTAGCCTTGTTACGAGCAAAAACACATTGCTTACTCCTAAATCTCTCTCGCAGTCGGATTTCTCTATGGCATCGTTGTTCATCTGGTATCTGGTTTCCCTGCTTACATCTCCTATACTGAGTACTTTACATTTTTCCACGTAGAATTTCATCTGCCATTTTTCAGACCATTCGAAAAAATTTGTTTAGATCTTCCTGTAGTTTTGAAGAGTCCTCGTCAGATTTAATAACACGTCCTATTTTAGTGACATCAGCAAATTTACTTATGTTGCTGTCTATGCCGATATCTACGTCGTTTATGTATATAATAAATAATAATGGTCCAAGTACTGAGCCTTGGGGAACTCCACTTGAGACGTTGCTCCAGTGGGACTTAGTGCCGTTAATGCTCATTGCTCACTCACTGTTTCCTGTCCTGTAACCACGCCCTAATCCATTTAAGGATATTACCTTTGATGCCATGTGCTTCTACCTTTCTAATTAGTCTTTCGTGGGAGACTCTGTCGAAGGCTTTGCTAAAGTCGAGATATACCACATCATAATTGTGCCCCTCGTCCACCGATTCGAAAACAGATGAAAAGAATGTTAATAGATTAGTTAGACATGAACGCCCACTTGTGAAGCCATGCTGGGAATCATTGATCAATTTGTGCTTCTCCAGGTGATTTCGAATAGAGTTTGAAATGATTGCTTCCAGAAATTTGCCTACTATTGATGTTAGACTGATTGGGCGGTAGTTAGAGAATAGTGATCTCTCCCCCTTCTTGAAAATCGGCATTACATTCACTATCCTCCAGGATTCTGGTACTACACCTGTTTTTAAGGACATGTTAAACAACTTTGCTAAGGGCATACTAAGCTCTTCCTTACATTCCTTTAATACTCTGGCAAATATCTCATCGGGACCAGGTGACTTATTAGGCTTTAGTTTGTCTATTTGCTTACTAACATCGTTACTAATCACTACTATCTCGCTTAATTTGTTTTCTTCACTATCTCTGAATAAAGTCGGTGCCTCGGGTATCATGTTTAAATTTTCGGTGGTGAAAACTGTTGAAAAATATTTATTCAAATTATTGCTCATTTCTCCATCGTTATCAGTGAGCTCGCCGGTATCTGACCGTATTGGTCCAATCTTTTCTCGTGTTTTACTTTGATACATTTGGTAGAATCCTTTGGGGTTTGTCTTCGCCTCCCTTGCTATCCTTACCTCATTATTCCTCTTGGCTTTCCTTATCTCGGTTTTAACCCTACTCGCCAATACCTTATAATAATCCCGGAGATAAATTTCGCCATGATTTATCATTCTACCTATAGACTTCCTTTGGCCAATGATGTTCTTTAAATAATCATTTATCCATTTAGGGTCATTGTTGTCTGATCTGAGTTTTTTGTATGGTATGTTCTGCCTTTGTGCATTAAGTAACTCATTATTTAAATTGTCGTGGAACTCGGCAATCTCAGATCTCCTTATCAGGTCGGTGTCATCTGTCAAGTTCACGGCCAAGCGCGACACTCCCTCTCTCAGCTGCCTCTTTAAACTGTCAAATTTTGCTCTTCTGAAATCTTGTACTTTAGTGGAATTTTCCTTACGTCTGCCCTGAAAATCTAACTGGAATCTAATTTCTTTGTGATTGCTGTTTGCAAGTTCGTTCCCTACCTCGACATTGCTAATGAGGTTTTCTCTATTTGACAGAACTAAATCGAGTATATTATTACCCCGGGTGGGTTCGGTTATATGTTGACTTAGGAAACAGTCCTGGATCGTCTCGAGAAAATCCTCTGATTCTGAGTTGCCCGTAAGGTCAGTCCAATCTATTAGGCCAAGGTTAAAGTCGCCTACGATACAGACTTTGTTGTGTATGGAAGCCCTGCGCATTTCATCCCAGATAAGTCGTTCATTAACTCTATCAAGATTGGGAGGTCTATATATTACTCCTATGATTAATTTTTCCCTACCGTCGATTAATTCTATCCAAATTGTTTTTGTATTCCGCTCAGTTTTTATTTCCTCGTTTATTTCACACTTCAGATTATCCCTGACATAGATTGCTACTCCGCCTCCTTCCCTGGTCTGCCTATCAGTATGGAACAATTTGTAACCCGCAATTTGGCATTCGACAGGTAACTCACATGAGTCTCGGTTGATCCATGTTTCAGTGAATGCTATTATATCGATTTTTTCGGTACATACCGAGGCCCTAATATCATCCATTTTGTTTCTCATACTTCTACTGTTCGCGTAGTAGACATTACGCCCTAGATAGCGTTCATATGACCCCAGAGACCGTTCATAAATGACCAAGTGAACGTTCAAAAATAACATCACGTAAATAGCAATGAATCCTAAACTAGACACCCTCCAATAAATGACCTCAGATTGCGTTCAAGCGTTCCGAAATGAACTTTGATTGCTTTCGAAATATACCCGCGATAAACCAGGTCATGTTGCTTGTGTGGGAGCCTCTTGACCCAGGAGATAAGGTCAAGATGTTTGAACCGTCTTGAAATACAAGGTCAGTGATTGATAGGGCCTTAGTTAATGGTAGACTGTTGAGTATTATGACTGAACCTCTCTCTCTCTCTCTCTCTCTCTCTCTCTCTCTGATGGGATGGAACTATGTTAAGTGTTTGACTGGGACGAGTAGGATGGAGAGACACACACACACACACACACACACACACACACACACACACACACACACACACACACACACACAACAACAACGACAACAAATCTACAAATTTTTTTTAATAATTTTTGAATGACTGCCTCCACCGTCGCCCTGGGCAGCTGGATCTCCTCCTCCTCCTCCTCCTCCTCCTCCTCTTCCTCCTCTCCTCCTCCTCCTCCTCCTCCTCTTCTTCCTCCTCCTCTTCCTCCTCCTCCTCCTCCTCCTCTTCTTCCTCCTCCTCCTCCTTCTACTCCAGCAGCGACTAACCAGTTTTAGAGGAGGGGGGGAAGAAGGGAGGGGGGAAAAGGGAGGGAGGGGGAAGGGGACTAGGGGGAATAGGGGGGAGAGAGGGGGGACCAGGGAAGGGGGAATGGAAAAAAAGAAAAGAGGGAGGGGGACCAGGGGGTGAGGGATGGATGGAGGAGTATCAGGGGAGGGGAGAATGGATCAGGGGGAGAAGGGAAGGGGGACCAGGGGGAAGAGGGGTGGAAGAGGAGTGAAGGAAAAGAGTATAATTGCGAGTCCTGTCGAGTGATTTACAAATTGGAAAAGTTTGTCTGTATTTCAGGACGTCAAGTGTCGACTTAGTCCCAGGAAGAGAGGGGGAACGGGGGGGGGTGTAGAGGGAGAGGGGGGGTGTAGAGGGAGCGGGGGGGTAGAGGGAGCGGGGAAGGGGGTAGCGGGATGGGGGAAAGGGAAGGAGTATGATGGTAAAGGGGTGGGGGGAAGGGGTATGATGGAAAGGGGGTAGGGAGGAGGGGAGAGGGAAGGGGTATGGTGGTGAGATGGTGGTGAGGAGGGAAGGGGTATGATAGTGAGGGGGTAGGGGGGAGGAGTGGGAGCGGGAGAGTAAGTAAGGGTGGGGGGAAGAGGACGGTGGAGAAGGATAGGGAGGTGCTGATAGGGAAGGGGAGGAGGGGTGAGGGGTGAGGGAGGAGGGGAGAGGGGGAAGGGTGGAGGGGTGAGGGGAAGGGAAGAGGGGTGAGGGGAAGGGAAGAAGGGTGAGGGGAAGGGAAGAGGGGAAGGGAAGACGGGTGAAGGGAAGGGAAGACGGGTGAAGGGAAGGGAAAACGGGTGAAGGGAAGGGAAAACGGGTGAGGGGAAGAGAGGTGAGGAGGAAGGGAAGAGGGGTGAGGGGAAGGGAAGAGGGGTGAGGGGAAGGGAAGAGGGGTGAGGGGAAGGGAAGAGGGGTGAGGGGAAGGGAAGAGGGGTGAGGGGAAGGGAAGAGTGAGGGGTATCTCTATGGCTGTCAAGTGTTTCTACAATAGATAAGATACTCGGAGATTGGAAGTGACTATGAGTGATTGGAAGTGACTAGAAGTGATTGGAAGTGTATAGGAAATGACTAGAAGTGATTGGAAGTGACTGGAATGTTTTGGAAGTGACTAGAAGTGTATTAGAAGTGACTAGGAGTGATTGGAAGTGACTAGGAGTGATTGGAAGTGACTAGAATGTATTGGAAGTGACTAGAAGTGATTGGAAGTGACTAGAAGTGATTGGAAGTGACTAGAAGTGATTGGAAGTGACTAGGAGTGATTGGAAGTGACTAGAAGCGATTGGAAGTGACTAGGAGTGATTGGAAGTGACTAGGAGTGATTGGAAGTGACTAGAATGTATTGGAAGTGACTAGAAGTGATTGGAAGTGACTAGAAGTGATTGGAAGAGACTAGGAGTGATTGGGAGTGACTAGAAGTGATTGGAAGTGACTAGGAGTGATTGGAAGTGACTAGAAGTGATTGGAAGTGACTAGGAGTGATTATAAGCGACTAGAAGTGATTGGAAGTGACTAGAAGTGATTGTAAGCGACTAGGAGTGATTGGAAGTGACTAGAAGTGATTGGAAGTGACTAGAAGAGTATTGAAAGTGACTTGACTAAGAGTGATTGGAAGTTACTAGCAGTGATTGGAAGTGACTAGAAGTGATTGGAAGTGACTAGAAGTGTATTTGAAGTGACTAGGGGAGATTGGAAGTGATATGAACATAATGGAAGTTATTAAAAGAGACTGGTTGTTCTTAGAAGAGATTGGAAGTGGTTAGTAATGATTAGAAGTGATTAAAAGTGACTGGAAGTGATTGGAATAGATTCTCGAAGATTTAGACGCACACACACACAGTAGCGCCATAACTTAAGGTCAAAGGTCAAAATATTTAGTCAAGATCATCTGAGTGTCAACCTGTCGTCGTCATTTGAGTGTTGAATCATCAGACAGTCGCCTGGCAGGAACCGTAGCTGCCTCTCTACCTCACCAGCGGTAATGATTGGATCAAGTCAAGTCAAGTCAAGTCAAGTTAGATCAAGTCAAGTCAAGTCAAGTCAAGTCAAGTCAAGTTAGGTTAGGTTAGGTTAGATTAGGTTAGGTTAGGTTAGGATGATCAATCAATGAAACCTCTGAGTGGCTAATCCAACATGGCGCTAATGATGCTGTTGACCCTCTGACTAGACACATCCAGATAAGCTAATTAAGGTAAGGTGAAAGACAATTGGTTCAAGGTTTGATGATGAGAGATTAGTACTTGGGCTGATTGGATGACATGTCTAATGATGTAGCGGAGGTGATTATGTTAATCACTCTCTCAGGTGATTCGATCTGAAAACGTTAATTGGTGGTGATTGATAATGAA
>CAUDMG010002988.1:170000-190000 GCA_958450375.1 Homarus gammarus
CCACCACCATCATCATCATCGTCCTCATCATCATCATCATCATCATCATCATCAGCAGCAGCAGAAGCAGCACCCCAACTATCATAATTATTATCATCACCACCACTGTCATTATCATCATCAGCAGTACTATCATTTTCATCACCACCATCACCACAACTACTATTACCACTACCATCATCATATCAGCAGCAGCACCCCACTACCATCATCATCATCATTATTATCGTCACTATTATCATCACCACACTATCATCTTCATCATCCTTCTCCTCACCACCATCACCATCATTACAACCAAGTCAACATCAAAAACGGCGGTAAAGGTGTAGAAGAGGGTGACCACCAGAAGGAATGGTACGAATTGGTTGAACTTTTTTCACCACACTAATATAATATTAAACACAAAAATGGAACCAACAATGCATAGAACCTAATAGAACCTGACCTAACACACCCATAGGTTGGGTTTATTAGGTCAGTTTCTGTTAGGTTCTAATCATTATCATGTTAATTTATGTGTTAAACAACTTACCTTAATATTGAGGTTGATATAAATCAGCAATGGCGAGGAGGAATTCGTGGAAGCGTTCACCATCATTCATAGGAAACGTCTCTTAAAGAGGGATTCAGCGAGGTAAACAACAAAAATGGCGCCGGGAGGAGAATTGTGAAGCGGGCGAGAGTAAATATAAAAATTAAATAAAATACTTAAAATCATAATATAAAGTTGTCGTTTCTTTTGATATACTTAAAATCATCAGAACAATAAGTTTAGCAAAAATAAAGAAAATCAACAAACAACTTCTGGTGGTCACGTCTTCTACACCTTTACCACACAGCCTTGACTCACAGCGATGAACGAGACAGTGTGATCAAGCTTAGTGTTCGAACCTTTGACACACAAGAGTCTTAACCTACCCCATGACTCACACAATATTGAAGTTGTTATAAATAAGTAGAAATATTTATTAAATATGTAAGTAGAATGATACTATAAATAGTTACAAGACATATAAGTAATAAATAGTAATAACTTTAATGTGTACACTTACCATAAACAGCAGACGTGGCAGAATACCTCTCGAATCTCCGACATTTCCAACAAAGTTTCTCACCGGGAACGAATTACTCTAACACTTTAAATTTCAATATTCTTAAGTAAAACTAATGGTATTTCTTTATCCCTTAACACCACTATAAGCACTATCACTCAATCCTCTCTTGCCGAACGTAATAAAGAGTGATAAATGACCATATAAGGGGTTGAAAAGGGCAATAGTGAGAAGTGAGGTGTTTGTGTACATGTCTCGCGAGAGTATGAGGTGGTATGAGGCGCACCGGCTAATATGACACACACACACATTAAAAGGATATATATTATTATTATGCATTGTTAATAATATATGTAGATACATTTAAGAGCCATTTCCCTAATTGTTTTTCTGTTCTTATATTCAGAAAGTTGTAGCTCGGAGTAAGAAAGTGGTATCCTAATTTTGGCATCATTGAACTCTTGATGTTTGTAGAAGTAATTCGCTTTAAAACTGAACCGTACCAATGTTGTGATTATGATACTCAGTACCTATCATGCTAACACTACCACAGTCCCTATCATGCTGACACTACCACAGTCCCTATCATGCTGACACTTCCACAGTCCCTATCATGCTGACACTACCACAGTCCCTATCATGCTGACACTAAAACAGCCCCTATCACGCTGACACTACCACAGCCCCTATCATGCTGACACTATCACAGCCCCTACCATGCTGACACTACCACAGTACCTATCATGCTGACACTACCACAGTACCTATCATGCTGACACTATCACAGCCCCTACCATGCTGACACTACCACAGTCCCTATCATGCTGACACTACCACAATCCCTATCATGCTGACACTACCACAGTCCCTATCATGCTGACACTACCACAGCCCCTATCACGCTGACACTATCACAGCCCCTACCATGCTGACACTTCCACAATCCCTATCATGCTGACATCGCTAAATCCCAGCCTAATACCAGTCATTGTTTTCGCTGTGTCAGTCATCCGCGCGCCAAATCCGCCAATATATTTCGCGTTACTCTCCCTGCTCGTCACCTATCCCCTCCCGCTGTGTGAGAGAGAGAGAGAGAGAGAGAGAGAGAGAGAGATTATAGACAAACGTGTTAACTACCCGACCTTCTCCTCTCTCCTCACGCCTTTCCCCTCACCCCTCTCCTCACGCCTTCCCCCTCACCCCACTCCTCGCGTTTTCTCCCTCACCTCTCTCCTCACGCCTTCCCCCTCACACCTCTCCTCACACCTTCCCCCTCACCCCTCTCCTCACAAATTTCCCCCTCACCCCTCTCCTCACGCCTTCCCCCTCACCCCTCTCCTCACACCTTCCCCCTCACCCCTCTCCTCACGCCTTCCCCCTCACCCCTCTCCTCGCGTTTTCCCCCTCACCTCTCTCCTCACGCCTTCTCCCTCATCCCTCTCCTTCCCTCTCCCCCCCACTCTCCGATCACATCCTCTCTCTTCACCCCCCACCATCTCGCCCCCCTTACCCTCTCCCCCTCACTCTCCCACCATCTCGCCCCCCTTACCCTCTCCCTCTCCCACCATCTCACCCCCCTTACCCTCTCCCCCTCACTCTCCCACCATCTCGCCCCCCTTACCCTCTCCCCCTCACTCTCCCACCATCTCGCCCCCCTTACCCTCTCCCTCTCACTCTCCCTCCATCTCCCCCCCTCCCCTCCCCCTCCCTCCTCCCCCCTCTCCCCCCCCTCCCTCCTCCCCCTCCCCCCTCCCCCCTCCCTCCCCCCCTTCCCTCTCCCCCTCCCTCTCCCTCCCCTCCCCCCCCTCCCCTCTCCCCTCCCTCCCACCTCTCCCCCCCCTTCCCTCTCCCCCTCCCTCTCCCTCCCTCCCCCCCTCCCTCCCCCCTCCTCTCCCCCCATCCTCACCCCCCCTCCCTCTCCTCCCCCCCCTCCCCACCTCTCCCCCCCCCTCCCTCTCCCCCCTCCCTCTCCCCCACCTCTCCCCCCCCTCCCTCCCCTCTCCCCTCCCCTCCTCCCCCCCGCCCCTCCCTCCCTCCCCCCCTCCCTCCCCCCCTCCTCCTCCCCCTCCCTCTCCCCCCCTCTCCCCCTCCCCCCCCCCCCGCCCCCCTTCCCCTCCTCCCCCCCTCTCCCCCCCTTCCCCTCCCCCTCCCCCCCCCCTCCTCCCCCCCCTTCCCTCTCCCCCCCTCCTCCCCTCCCTCCCCCCCCTCCCCTCCTCCTCTCCCCCCCTCCCCCCCCTCCTCCCCCTCTCCCCCCCTCCCCACCTCTCCCCCCCCCTCCCCGCCCCCCCTCCCCTCTCCCCTCCCTCCCACCCCCTCCCCTCTCCCCCCCTCCCTCCCCCCCCCTCCCCCCCCCTCCCTCCCCCCCCTCCCCTCCCTCCCCCCCTCCCCCTCCCCACCTCCCCCCTCCCTCCCCCCTCCCCTCCCCCCCTCCTCTCCCCCTCCCCCCCTCCCCTCCCCCCCTCCCCCCCCCTCCCCCCCCTTCCCTCCCCCCCTCCCCCTCCCCCCTCCCCCCCCCTCCCTCTCCCCCCCCTCCCCCCCTCCTCCGCTTCCCCCCCCCTCCCCCCCCCCACCTCCACCTCCCCCCCCCTCCCCCCCTCCCCTCCCCCCTCCCCCCCTCCCCCCCCCCTCCCCTCCCCCCTCCCCTCCTCCCCCCCTCCCTCCCCCTCCCCCTCCCTCCCCCCCCCTCCCCTCCCCCCTCCCTCTCCCTCCCTCTCCCCCCCTCCCCTCCCCCCACCTCTCCCCCCTGCCCCCGCCTCCCCCCCCCCTCCTCCCCCCCCTCTCCCCCCCCTCCCCTCCCCCTCCCCTCCTCCCCCCCTCCCCCCCCTTCCCCTCCCCCTCCCTCCTCCCCCTCCTCCCCCCCCTTCCCCTCTCCCCCTCCCCCTCCCTCCCTCCCCCCCTCCCTCTCCCCTCCCTCCCCCCTCCCCCCCCCTCCCCCTCCCCCCTCCCTCCCCTCCCTCCTCCCCCCCCTCCCTCCCCCCTCCCTCCCCTCCCCTCCCCCCCTTCCCTCCTCCCCCTCCCTCCCCCTCCATCTCCCCCCCCTTCCCCTCTCCCCCCCCTCCTCCCCCCCTCCCCCCCCTTCCCCCCTCCCCCCTCCCTCCTCCCCCACCTCCCCCCCCTCCCTCTCCCCCTCCCTCCCCCATCTCCCCCCTCCCCTCTCCCCCTCCCTCCCCTCCTCCCCCCCCCTCCCTCCCCCCTCCCCTCCCCCCTCCCCCCCTCTTCCCTCCTCCCCCCCTCTCCCACCTCTCCCCCCCTCCCTCTCCCCCTCCCTCCCCCCCTCTCCCCCCCCTTCCCCCCTCTCCCCCTCCTCTCCCCCCCTCTCCCCCCCCTCCCCTCTCCCCCTCCTCTCCCCCTCCCCCCCTTCCCTCCTTCCTCCCCACCTCTCCCCCCCTTCCCTCCCCCCTCCCTCCCCCCCTCCCCCCTCCCCCCTCCCCCTCCCCTCCCCCCTCCTCCCCCCCCTTCCCCCTCCCCCTCCCTCCTCCCCCATCTCCTCCCCCTTCCCCTCCCCCTCCCTCTCCCCCCCTCTCCCCCCCTTCCCTCTCCCCTCCTCCCCCCCTCTCACCCCCCTCTCCCCTCCTCCCTCCCCCCCTCCCCCCCTGCCCCTCCCCCCCCCTCCCCCCCTCCTCCCCCCCTTCCCCCTCCCCCTCCTCCCCCCATCTCCCCCCCTTCCCCCTCCCCCCCTCTCCCCCTCCCCCCCCTCCCCCTCCTCCCCCTCCCTCCCTCCCCCCTCCCCCCCCTCCCCCTCCCCCTCACTCTCCCCCTCCCCCCCTCCCTCTCCCCCTCCCCTCTCCCCCTCCCACCCCCCTTCCCCCTCCCCCTCCCTCCTCCCCCCTCCCCCCCCTTCCCTCTCCCCCTCCCCTCCCTCCCTCTCGCCCCCCTTCCCCCTCCCCCTCCCCCTCCTCTCCTACCATCTCACCCCCCCTTGCCCTCTCCCCCTCACTCTCCCACCATCTCCCCCCCCTTACCCTCTCCCCCTCACTCTCCCTCCATCTCACCCCCCCTTGCCCTCTCCCCCTCACTCTCCCACCATCTCGCCCCCCTTACCCTCTCCCCCTCCCTCTCCCACCATCCTCATCCCCCCTTCCCTCCCTCCCCCTCACTCTCCCCCCACTCGCCCCCCTTACCCTCTCCCCCTCCCCTCTCCCTCCATCCTCGCCCCCCTTACCCTCTCCCCCTCACTCTCCCTCCATCTCGCCCCCCTTACCCTCTCCCCCTCACTCTCCCTCCATCTCGCCCCCCTTACCCTCTCCCCATCACTCTCCCACCATCTCGCCCCCCCTTACCCTCTCCCCCTCACTCTCCCTCCATCTCGCCCCCCCCCCCCCTCCTCCCCCACACTCTCCCACCCTCCTCGCCCCCCTTACCCTCTCCCCCTCCCTCTCCCACCATCTCGCCCCCCTTACCCTCTCCCCCTCACTCTCCCACCATCTCGCCCCCCTTACCCTCTCCCCCTCACTCTCCCACCATCTCGCCCCCCTTACCCCCTCTTCCCTCATCATCTCATCTCCCCTCACACATTACCTACCTACTCCCCTCACTCCCCCTCCTGCCTCATCACCTCACGCCCCCCCCCCACACACTACCACCCCTCACTTTCCCCCCTTACCTTACATCACCCCCTCTCCCTCCCTTCACCCGCCTCTTTCCCTCGACCCGTTCCTCCCCACACCCCCACCTCCCTCACCCCCACCTCCCTCACCCCGCCCCTCCACGCAATCATTGGCAGCCTTCATGATACACAAACACACAAGGAGGATAATGTACACATAGAGTAATGAGTTGTGTGTGTGTTTGTGTGTGTGTGTGTGTGTGTGTGTGTGTGTGTGTGTGTGTGACCCAGTACAACACCTCAATACCGAAGGAAATTTTGTAATTATTGGGGATACGACCTAGCTGAGGGTCTCTCTCTCTCTCTCTCTCTCTCTCTCTCTCTCTCTCTCTCTCTCTCTCTCTCTCTCTTTACACAGGATTATAAACGTTTGTGTGTCTGGGCTTCACTTACCCGGCATAGTAGCTTAAACGTTTCTCTCATGAATAGACAAATGGATTATATATAACGCCACTCCCAGCAGCAGAAGATTATGTAACAGTTTCTGACCACCAGATTCACACTTTATACCAACGGGTTCTTTTTTTCCTCCTCCCACACCTCCAACAGAGTTTGTAATTTAAATTGTAAGGTTTTTATTATTCATGATTCACTATTTAAACGTTTTTGGACACAGTTACTATCAGTTTTCTACGAAGGTTTCTGGCATCTCTCTCTCTCTCTCTCTCTCTCTCTCTCTATTAACGTTTTTACCCTTTCATATTCAACTCTCCGTGTTTCATTATTCAATATGCAAACGTTTCTGCTCACTGGTTTCCTGAATTATAAACGTGGGCCTGAGTGCTGGCTTACTACAAACGTTTCATACCACTGCGTCCTGTGTACACCTTTATGTACACATACACAGTATATACATAGGTAAGTTTAAATATATATACCTACACATTTTTTTATCACTGAATCGTAAACTTCAATTCACATAAAAAAAAAATTCAATCTGTGAATCGCAAAATCTATACATAATCTTTCCATTTCATTGACTCCCAAACGTTAATCAGGTTATGTTAACTTTTTCCAACGTTTTCTAAGATAAACGTTTGCTCATTACTGACTTATATAAAGGATCTCGGAAAACAGGTTAAATTAATATTGTTTCAACTCTTATTGAATAGATGGATGAGGCTTTTGTTGATCAGTTGCTCATGAAGTTATGCTGTTATTATTATTATTACCATTACCATTATCATTATTATTATTATTATTATTATTATTGTTATTGTTATTATTATTATTATTATTATTGTTATTATTATTATTATTATTGTTATTGTTATTATTATTGTTATTGTTATTGTTGTTATTGTTGTTATTGTTATTGTTGTTATTGTTGTTATTATTATTATTGTCATTATTATTATTATTATTTTTATTATCATTATTTTTATTATTATTATTATTATTATTATTATTATTATTATTATTATTATTATTATTATTATTATTATTATTATTATTATTATTATTGTTATTAGTACGCCCCTTAATGAGCCAGGTAAAGGGATGGGATCTCAGGTAAGGTGATTAGCAGAAACCTTCAAAGAGGTGTTGGTTTACGTAGTTCTTAGGCTCTTCCTCATTCCTCGTCTCTTTCCTCTCCTCCTATGTCTCTTTCTTCTCTTCTTATTTTATTCTCCTTCTCTCACGCTTCTTCCTCTTCCTGATCCTCCTCCTCTTCTATATAATTCCCATACCTCCCCCCTTCTCTCTCTCTCTCTCTCTCTCTCTCTCTCTCTCTCTCTCTCTCTCTCTCTCTCTTTACACATCCCCCCTTTTGTCTTTCGTCCTTTTACTCATCTTAGTCCTCCTTCTCCTCCTTCCTCTCCTCAGCTACCTTCTCTTCCTCCCTTCCCACCTCCTCCTTCTTCTACTCCTACTTGTCCTCCTACGAGCACCCAGTGGCGAGGTACTGAAGGAGGAAGGCCCTGGTAAGTAAAGATTTCCAATGTACTCCAACGTCCGCGTGTCAATATTCCTCCTTTGGTCTTCCTTGTCCTAATACTTATGTCAACACTCTCCTATCAAGATCAACCTTGTGTCCTGATCACCCTAGGGTCTTGATCAATCGTGTGTCTTGATCAATCGTGTGTCTTGATTAATTATGTTAGGGAACTTAATCATCAAATGAAATAAACTGGGAATGTGATCGCTATTTTTATATCACACACAATTGTTTTGAATAAGTTGTGGAACTGTTAAGTGGCAGGACTGATGTAAACACTTCTGGGTCTTTATTGTTGAAGCAATTATATACACAGTCCTGAGTTTAGGAGAGAATGTATTGTGAATTCTCTCCAGGGAAGTGTCTTGAGTACACTTATATATGTGAACACTTAAGTTAGGTGTTCACCCCTTAGCTGGTGGTAAGATTCTGGCCGTGGGGGACCGGTGGTAGAAGCGGTACCGTTCTTGCCTCACAAGCAGGTTCGATTCCCTGGCCGGTGGAAGTTGTTTGGACACACTTCCTAGCCCCCATTAGTCCCTGTTCACCTCGCAGTAAAGTAGGTACCTGTTGTAAGTCGAAAGTTGCGAATTCGTATTCAGGGACAAGTAGTTGGAGCTTCCAATAACTTGATGACGTAAACTACTAACTCTTCAGGCTTCTACGCCCTTGACTCTTCAGGCTTCTACGCCCTTGACTCTTCAGGCTTCTACGCCCTTGACTCGTGAGACATAAAGGCAAGCATGAACTTAGCATGTTTCCCTGATGGACGCTGTAAACGCTTCTGCGCTTCACCTTACACAAGGATGTAGGGGAGTGCCCAATAAAAAAAAAAAAAAAAAAAAAATGTGGCCGTGAGAGCGGAGAGAGCAGTCGACAAGCGATGTTTTGATTGGACAGGTTGACCTCGCCTCTCTTCTGAGGGAGTTATAAGCTCAGCGTGCATAACGTGAACAACTACCGAGTCATTGTTGAATAACTTAATGAATAATTTGGTGTTAAACAGTTGGGTGAATATTTATATAATGCAAAAGGTGCTGTTACAGGAGGGAGTATAAACTTCAGGTGATCCAAAGGACAGATTATGCTCTTATATATTTCACTGAACATATAGATGAAATATATAGTAAATGAGGTTAAAGTAAAATACGTCAGAATTATAAAAGGAAAGAGAGATGAAAGAATAAGATTAGTATTAAGACAGAATGGAGTCAGCCAAGCCACACACCCTCAGGGTCACCACTGAGGGCAAGGGTTCCTACATTAAATAGTCCCCTTAACTAAGCTTCATTTATGGTAGGAAACTATTATTAAGTGCTACTGTTGTTTTAAGTGGCACTGTCGCTATGAGTGGCACTGTCGTTATGAGAGACACTGTCGTTATAAGTGGCACTGTTGTTATGAGTAGCACTGTTGTTGTGAGTGACACTGTCTTTATGAGTGGTACTGTCGTTATGAGTGGCACTGTCGTTATGAGTGGCACTGTCGTTATGAGTGGCACTGTCGTTATGAGTGGCACTGTCGTTATGAGTGACACTGTCGTTATGAGAGATACTGTCGTTATGAGTGGCACTGTCGTTATGAGTGGCACTGTCGTTATGAGTGGCACTGTCGTTATGAGTGGCACTGTCGTTATGAGTGGCACTGTCGTTATGAGTGGCACTGTCGTTATGAGTGGCACTGTCGTTATGAGTGGTACTGTCGTTATGAGTGGTACTGTTGTTATGAGTGGAACTGTCGTTATGAGAGATACTGTCCTTATGAGTGGTACTGTTGTTATGAGTGGTACTGTTGTTATGAGTGGTACTGTCGTTATGAGAGATACTGTCGTTATGAGTGGTACTGTCATTATGAGTGGTACTGTTGTTATGAGTGGCACTGTTGTTATGAGTGGTACTGTCGTTATGAGAGATACTGTCGCTATGAGTGGTACTGACATTATGAGTGGTACTGTTGTTATAAGTGGCACTGTCGTTATGAGTGGCACTGTCGTTATGATTGGCACTGTCGTTATGAGTCGTATTGTTGTTATGAGTGGTACTGTCGTTATGAGAGACACTGTCGTTATGAGAGACACTGTCGTTATGAGTGGCACTGTCGTTATGATTGGCACTGTCGTTATGAGAGACACTGTCGTTATGAGAGACACTGTCGTTATGAGAGACACTGTCGTTATGATTGGCACTGTCGTTATGAGAGACACTGTCGTTATGAGAGACACTGTCGTTATGAGTGGTACTGTCGTTATGAATGATAATTACCAGGCACTATCATCGTCGGTAATCCACTTAACTTTGATCATTAATTACTGGCAAATTGACACTAGGTAATTAAGCCACGCTCTGTCAACCCAAGTTTTACAGCAACACCGTCACTGTTAACCTGTCCCATGTTTGTCTGTGTACAACGGTAGTTAATGACCCATTCACGTTACCTGATTGTCAGTCAGTCAGTCAAGCAGTTAAATTATCTCTCAGTCAGTTTAGTCAGTCAGTCAAGCAGTTAATTTATCTCTCAGTCAGTTTAGTCAGTCAGTCAGTCAGTCAAGCAGTTAATTTATCTCTCAGTCAGTTTAGTCAGTCAGTCAGTCAAGCAGTTAATTTATCTCTCAGTCAGTTTAGTCAGTCAGTCAGTCAGTCAAGCGGTTAATTTATCTCTCAACCAGTTTAGTCAGTCAGTCAGTCAGTCAGTTAGTGAATCAATGAGTCAGTCAGCCAGTCGGTTATTTAGTTCGTCACTCAGTTAATCAGTTAGTCAGTCAGTCAGTCAGTCAATAAGTTATTTAATTTGTCAACCAGTCAGTCAATCGTCAGTCAGTCAGTCTGTCATTTTTGTAGTTAGCCACTCACTCACTCAGTCAGTCAGTCAGTCAGTCAGTCAGTTTTCTAGTATTAACGGTGCCATAACTCAGAAGTAACTAGACATCACCTCCACACTACACAACGTAATCATTAACTTCAGGTGACCATTAACCGAACCACACACACCTGACACACCTGACACCAACTCACACACCTGACACCATCTAACACACCTGACACCAACTCACACACCTGACACCATCTAACACACCTGATACACCTGACACACCTGATACACCTGACACACCTGATACACCTAACACCAGCTCTAACTCTACGTATACAGGCAGTAAAGGTGTCGCTTTAACTTAGAAATTATGAGTTATGACTCTAAGACTAATTAACCTCAGTTATATACCCATAAGATCTTAGTGACTTAACCGGGGAATAATGAAATAAAAACATAAATTACTTTATATATATATATAGTAACCAAACCTAACCTAACCTAACCTAACCTAACCCAATCTAACCTAACTAAACCTAACTTAGCCAAACCAAACCAAGCATAACCTAACCTACAATAACCTAACCTACCCTAACCTACCATAACCTAACCTAACCTAACCTAACTTATCTCCAACAGGTATAGTGATAGCGTGTTTAATCATCAGGTGACCCGCTAACTTTACCCTCGTCACCTGTTTTCACCTGTGAGTTATAACGCAATACGCCACTACCGATGGCCAATTAGCGACCAGGTGTACACGAGCCTTTGTTAACAGGTGAGGACACAAGGCAGAGCTAAACACATGTTAATGACCCAACTCTGTGTCGCCTCAGATACTCGTCTTTCACTCATTGGAGATGTGAGAACGTATCCAATTGCCTTTAAGATAAATGATTCTCAACGATTCATAAGTCAACATTTCTCTAACTAGCGATATGAGAACGTATATAATTGGCTCATATAATTTACTATACATACTTCTGAAAGCTTAAAAGGTTAAATCGTCCACAGCTGGAAAAAAAACATATAAACTGATGTAATTAACTTAACCTAACCTACAAATGTTAAATCCCAATGGTCCGTGCATTAATTTTTCTTTAACTGGAGATGTGAGAACGCATCTAATTGGCTAACTTAACCAATGACATAACGGTTCTCAAAAATTCCTAAGTAAAATCATTTATAACTGCTGATATTAAACAAACCAAATTGTCTCAGTTCTATTGGCTCACAAAAATGCTTCACATCTCTAGACAACACCACTCGTACTTGAACATAACACAAGTTCTGGGTTCAAATCCTGGTACGGAATTATTTCGATTATTGTGTTCGAATCCTTGTACAGAAATACCTGTAATGGTGATAATAGCAATAGTAGTAGTAGTAGTAGTAGTAGGTCCGGGCGGCGTGGGTGTGTTGGGGTGCCTTCCCTGATTTAAAGTGTTATTGGTGGGGATATACTCAGTTTGTGGGAGCGAGAATTTCACAGTGTGTCGATGAATATTGGATGTCACCTTGAGCATCATCGCCGACGGCTCTTCTCATTCCTTACGACATTAAACGCAAATATTGCGTGTGTTCACCGGCGATCTTCAAGTAAGCCTGTGAGTGTTTGAATGGTGGGTGGCTGGAGTTGCCAAGTGTCAGTGCCAGTGTGTCGATAGGCCTACCCTAGCAAGGGTGGCATCGCGACTCTCGCCCCTATGGGGCCAAGTGCCTCGCGCTTTCGGTCGCCTCAAGTAACGGCCACTCCATGTAGTGTCGGCTGACCAAGTGAGTATATATAACTAATGTTACATCAGCGAGACCATAGAAATGGTGGCTATCTCTACCAAAGTGACATAATCAAGTGTTAGGTGTGACAATTCTTGCTCCCAGTGGATTATTCTCATGTGTGGATTATCGCCCACATGGGGGGTGCCCGACACAACCACACGCGCGCGTATGCCCTTACTACTCGGACACCGCAGGCCAGGCCGTCACCTCTGTGCCTCATACGCATAAGATCTAGTTTCTTCGTCCGTATGGGCCCAATAGCAGAGGTCGGAGGCGGAAATATCTGTCGCCCAAGGTGCTGGTCACTATGCCTGGCAACAGTCTTTGCTGCGTCTGTGCTAGCCCGAACCAAAACTGCACAAATTGTCTTTGTGCGAGAAACAACCGATCATGTGTGGATTGCAGGAAGCTAGACCAGTGTCGGAACCCACGTGGCAGGGAGCCGACACAGGCGGCCACAGTGGATATCGCCGGGACCCAACCACCCGATGATATCCGAAATGATAGCAGTGAGTCTACTCAACCCGAAAATGTAGTACTAATAAATGCTGCTCCCTCAGTAGCAGGTGTCCAGGAGGAGAATGAGAGACAGCCGCCTCAGTGGAAAGGCATGTCGATGGAAAATGCAGGCGTATGGGTCAAAGAAACCTACTCAGAAATTGTCAAGTGGTCGCCCGCTAACTTATTTGAACCACCCAAGTGTGCGGCCACCAAAGAAATGATTCGGGAGATGACTTTCTTCATGACTGATTACACTCAGGACCGCTTCCTCGCCCCCCTAGCTCTTCAAATACTGGCAATAATACCACATCTATTTTGTCAGAGGACACACACAAAGGCTAAGCACAAAGAAAATGTGGCAGCAATGAAGAGAAGATTGACAATGTGGCGGACTGGGGCCCTAGATGATCTCCTATGTGAAGCAAGAACACTGCAGGAGAGACTAAAATCTACGGGTGACGGAAAGCAAAACACCGATGACGTGGCAAGAAAATTTGGAAACAAAATGCGTGTGGGAAAAGTGTCTCTCGCGGTAAGATCTCTCACTCAGGAATCTTCCGGTGGGGTGATGCCAATAAACAGAGAGACATTAAAACTATTGAAAGAGAAACATCCCCCTGCAAGTGAAGATGAAGGCATCAGGCTCCCGGGTGACTATATCCCACCAAATGCTGTCCTGTTCGAGAAAATAACAGGAGAGATGGTATGGAAAAAGGCACTGAAGACTCAAGGAGGAGCCGGCCCTTCAGGTCTGGATGCAAACGGTTGGAGAGTCATCCTCAGCACAAACAAGTTTGGCCCTGCAGCACTCGATCTCTGCACTGCCATTGCCGCCCTTGCAAGAAAGCTTGCATCCTCTTGCTGCCATCACCTCCAGGCCCTGACGGCCTGCCGCCTTATTCCTCTGAAAAAGAAACCAGGATGTAGACCTATACGGGTGGGGGAAGGGCTGAGGCGGATTATCGGAAAGTGCATAATGGAGGTGGTAAAGGACGATGTCAGGGCAGCAGCAGGGAACCTACAAGTGTGTGCTGGCCACCAGGCTGGTGGGGAGGCGGCCATTCACGCCATGAGATTGATATTTGAGCAGCGTGATTGTGAGGCCGTTCTCCTGGTGGATGCTTCAAACGCATTCAACATACTTAACCGCAAGGCTGCACTGCACAACATCAAGATCAAGTGTCCTAGCTTTGCGATGTATGTTGAAAATTCGTATAGGAATCCATGAGACCTCTACATAGTAAACAACAAGGCTCTACGAGGTGATACCATCCTACAGTCGACTGAGGGAACAACACAGGGGACCCCGTTGCAATGGCAATGTTTGCAATAGGCCTATCAGTGCTCCAACAAGAAATAAAGTTTGAAACAACTGGGGTCAAACAAGTGGCATATGCTGATGACCTCACAGGAGCAGGAAAAGTGGAGGACATCAAAAAGTGGTGGGACCTGGTAACATCGCGAGGTCCACAAATAGGGTACCACCCAAACGCCAGCAAATCCTTCCTCATCGTGAAGCCAGATCATTATGATCGGGCTTTGGAGGTTTTCGGCGAAAGTGAGGTCAAAATAACTAAGGACGGCCAAAGACATCTAGGCGCAGTAATTGGCACTACGGACTTCAAGACCCAGTACGTAGCGGGAAAGGTGAATGAGTGGGTTAGCGAAATCCAAGCTCTATCGGAGATTGCTAACACAGAGCCACATGCGGCCTTTGCAGCATTCACCCATGGAGTCAAGCATCGTTGGAACTACCTGATGCGTACCATCCCTGAGATCGGACCCCTCCTCCACCCTTTGGAAGAAGCAATCAGTGTCAAGTTCATTCCCAAACTAGTGAAACACCCTGACTTAACCCTAGCAGAAAGAACACTTCTTGCACTTCCACCAAGACTGGGAGGGATGGGACTAACTAATCCAGAGGAGATTGCTGACTCTGAACATCAAAATTCACTTAAGCTCACGGCAGCCCTCACTGACCACATAATAGCCCAGAATGCAACAGGGGAAGTGGACACCAGCGAAGTTAATAAGATCCGTAGGTCCATTACAACAGATCGGCAGCACTGCCAAAATGACATGTTGCAGCAACTATTGCTGCAGGTTCCAGAAAATTTGACAAAAAAAGTAGCTATAGCGCAGGAGGTGGGCGCCTCGAACTGGTTAACTACGTTACCGATAAGGGCAAATGGTTTCAGCCTTAACAAACAAGAATTTACAGATGCCATTGCTCTAAGGTACGGTTGGCCAGTAGATGGTTTGCCCTCCCAATGCGTGTGTGGCTCTGCCTATGATGGCGATCACGCCATGGTCTGCAAGAAGGGGGGCTTCATATGCATGAGGCATGACGAGGTAAGGGATCTCACAGCAAATATGTTGAAGGAAATCTGCCGGGACGTCATGGTAGAACCGACCCTCCTTCCACTGGATGGCGAGATCTTCCAACATAGGATTTCAAACACTTCTAACGAAGCCCATGTGGACGTCAGTGCTCGAGGATTCTGGACGCGGGGACAGCGAGCTTTCTTCGACATCAGGATTTTTGATCCCATGGCCGTTTGTCACCGTAACCTAGCTCTCGATGCTGCGCATAGGAGGAACGAGAACGACAAGAGAAGGGCATATGGGGAGAGAATACAAAATGTTGATCAAGGCAGCTTCACTCCTCTAGTGTTCACAACCTCGGGTGGGATGGGCCCAAGTGCAAGATGTTTCTACGCCAGACTCGCAGAGCTGATCTCCAAACAGAAGCAGCAGCCCAGAAGTTATGTTACAGCCTGGATGAGATGTCGACTGTCCTTCTCTCTCCTTCGGTCGGCTTTGCTCTGCCTCAGGGGAACGAGAGCTTCTGCCCCTACTCCGACAACTGCTGCAGATATTGACTATGAGGCTACAGTCACTGAATGCCGCATAGATCTGCGGCTCAACTAATTTAACACAGATAGGATAGCTTCTTATGTATTAGGATATTTAATATTAAGATAAATAAATGGTGGCGAAGGTGTGGCTATTGGGGGAGGCTGGAGGCCACTTTATATAAAAAAAAAAAAAAAAAAAAAAAAAAAAATTGTAGTAGTAGTAGTAGTAGTAGTAGTAGTAGTAGTAGTAGTAGTAGTAGTAGTAATTGTTAGCGTCCAGTTGTGTTGGTAAACAAGAGTCGAGACTGGCATCCCTATGTTAAATGGAGACTCCGCCACGACGACCTCAAGGGAACTAGCTGCCTCGGGTCACCTTACACGTGAGCCAAACACCGTGACAATGGCTCCCCGGACGAGTGTTTAAGTGCCGCTAAAAACAACCTATCAAGAAGCCCTCAGTACACTGGCTCTCTCGGCCCCTCTGATCCTCATGATGTCTTGGAACAGATCCTGTCCATATGCAGCTGTCTGACACTACAGCTGCATCAGGCCAAAAAGACCAACCACTCTGCTGTACCTACTGTATGTTCTCTCCAGGTTTCCTCCACATTCTGTAATGAAAGATTTTGTTTAATGACCAACTGTCAAATGTCATTATATGTAATCTATGTCATATCTGTTCATTGTATATGTTCAACCCTTAGGTGTTAGTGTCATATATCTCCTCAATAACATCAATTAGCGGTAGGTGGGTAGTGTACACACCCAAAAATAATAATTAAACTGTGAGTCTCTTGTGGTGTGTGTGTGTGTGTAAGAGAGATAGGGAGAACAAACAATGATATAGCTACACACACACACACACACAGCTCAACCCCACTGTATTTGTGAAGGTGTAAGCGGATAGAACAAGTTAGTGTAGATTACAGGCAGCTGATGTGAAGTTAATGATGTTTCCCGGGACAGACAATCACCCTCACAAACCTATTTTAAGAGGATCAAACTCGCCCGGATAACTGGATCGAGGCGAGGATTGGATTCCGCTGTGTGTGTGTGGAATTGGGGATGGGGGGTTGTGGAGGGTTGTTGGGGGGGGTGGGGCTGGGCAGGGTGGCGGCAAGGGGGTGTACTATCATCTCTCTCTCTTTTTCCCTCTCTCCCCTTTCTTCTCCCCTTCTCCATTTCTCCTTCGTTCCCCCGCTGACACTCACCTGTTTATTGTGTCTATACTTCAGGTATTAGTCATTTGTTTTGCTGTTTCCTATAGTTTATCAGGGCCTGGGGGGTGAAAATATAATAATAATAATAATAATAATAATAATGATAATAATAAAAAAAAAAAAAAAATAATAATAATAATAATAATAATAATAATAACATAGATAAAATTATAATAAAAAATAATATTAATCACCACAAATAAATACGAAAAAAAAATAGATCAAGAGTGAGAAACGGTATACTGTACAGTGTGTATGTTGTGTTGTCAAAATAAGAGAAACAATTGAGACCCTGCAATTGTGTGTAAATGAGGCAGAAAGTCAGATCAGCAGCCTGGGACTTGGTCACAATTTTTGTGATGCCATATGGCAGCAGGGTCTACCATTAGACAACACATTATGCTTCCAGTATCTTCCCAGGCGGTAGCACCTCCCTGTTTGGTAGCTGCCCACTACCTACTTTTTCCAAGTGTTTATTCTATCGTCTATTGTATCCCTCTTACATAGTCTCAGTCATTTGTTTTACTCTTTTATCATTTATTGTAACGTCTACACTTATTTTGGGGTAAGAGTCATTTCTTTTGTTTTATTGTTTTAATTAATTAGTGTGGCGTCTATTCTTTAATCTAGGGTTATTAGTAATTTGGTTTGCGTTTATTAATTACTTTTTGTGGCGTCAATGCTCTATTTATGGGGATCAGTCATTTATTTTGTTTTATTGGATATTATGGCGTTTATATTTCAGTACGAGGATTATTAATTTGTTTTTCTGATATTATTATATTTTGGTGTCTTCTTTATTATTATTATTATTATTATTATTATTATTATTATTATTATTATTTTAAACCCTTTAGACCTGTATTATTTAGTGGCAGCTTTACTTGTTAAATCAAAGTTAACAAAGAGTATATTAAGTTCAATTAAAGGTGGATAATAGATGGAATACAAAGAGAATATCCGGGAGTGGATAATACTAAAGAATTTCCCTTGTCTAGGCACTAAATCCAGCCTTCCTGAAAACGTTTATCCATTAAGCGGATTTTTGGCGCGCTTGTGGACACTGCACCATGGCCAGTGTTCACGGCTGGACGGACCTTCATTTATATAACTTCTAATACACGAACAATGACACAAATGCAATTAAAAATCACAAAATACACAAAAGAAGTAATCGATTAAAAATGTTTGAATAGCATTTAAGGTATTAGGGATGACGTGTGGAAGTATAAATAGTCCTACAAAAGCGTTTAGTAACAGTTGTCCTCAGATGGCCGCCAGCCGCCTAGCTTTTGATTTTTCACCTCAGCTTCCAGCGCTTTTGTGTTGACCAGGATTCCAGAGACAAATTCCTCTAAACGTGTGTGTGTGTGTGTGTGTGTGTGTGTGTGTGTGTGTGTGTGCGTGTGTGTGTGTGTGTGTGTGTGTGTGTGTGTACTTAATGTTCCAGCGACCTCGATAAGAAACCCTCAGAATGCAACCAGTATATTTAAAGGTCTAAATTGTGATGTTTATTGTGTTTATTGGGATACATTTCCAACACAACAACACAACAATACCAACACAACAACACAACATTACCAACACAACAAGACAACATTACCAACACAAGACAACATTACCAACACAACACAACAATACCAACACAACAACACAACACAACAAGACAACATTACCAACACAAGACAACATTACCAACACAACACAACAATACCAACACAACAACACAACATTACCAACACAACAACACAACATTACCAACACAACACAACAATACCAACACAACAACACAACATTACCAACACAACAACACAACATTACCAACACAACAACACAACATTACCAACACAACAACACAACATTACCAACAAAAGACAACATTACCAACAAAAGACAACATTACCAGCACAACACAACAATACCAACACAACAACACAACATTACCAACACAACAACACAACATTACCAACAAAAGACAACATTACCAACACAACACAACATTACCAACACAACAACACAACATTACCAACCCAAGAGTGAGTTAAGAAAGATACAGTGTTATCGATCTTTCTTATCGTGTCCCCAAAATGGTAGTTGGACAGCTATAACGACCCAGATGATGACTGAGATAACAGGGTGAGTGAGGGAGAGTTGGGGAGAGTGAGGGAGAGTTGGGGAGAGTGAGGGAGAGTTGAGGAGAGTGAGGGAGAGTTGGGGAGAGTGAGGGAGAGTTGGGGAGAGTGAGGGAGAGTGAGGGAGAGTTGGGGGGAGTGAGGGAGAGTGAGGGAGAGTGAGGGAGAGTTGGGGAGAGTGAGGGAGAGTGAGGGAGAGTTGGGGAGAGTGAGGGAGAGTTGGGGAGAGTGAGGGAGAGTGAGAGAGAGTTGAGGAGAGTGAGGGAGAGTTGGGGAGAGTGAGGGAGAGTTGGAGAGAGTGAGGGAGAGTGAGGGAGAGTTGGGGAGAGGGAGGGAGAGTGAGGGAGAGTTGGGGAGAGTGAGGGAGAGTGAGGGAGAGTTGGGGAGAGTGAGGGAGAGTTGAGGAGAGTGAGGGAGAGTGAGGGAGAGTTGGGGAGAGTGAGGGAGAATAAGGGAGAGTGAGGGAGAGTGAGGGAGAGTTGGGGAGAGTTGGGGAGAGGGAGGGAGAGTGAGGGAGAGTGAGGGAGAGTTGGGTTGAGTGAAGGAGAGTGAGGGAGAGTTGGGGAGAGTGAGGGAGAGTTGGGGAGAGTGAGGGAGAGTTGGGGAGAGTGAGAGAGAGTTGGAGAGAGTGAGGGAGAGTGAGGGAGAGTGAGGGAGAGTTGGGGAGAGTTGGGGAGAGTGAGCGAGAGTTGGGGAGAGTGAGGGAGAGTTGGGGAGAGTGAGGGAGAGTTGGGGAGAGTGAGGGGGAGTTGGGGAGAGTGAGGGAGAGTTGGGGAGAGTGAGGGAGAGTTGGGGAGAGTTGGGGAGAGTGAGCGAGAGTTGGGGAGAGTGAGGGAGAGTTGGGGAGAGTGAGGGAGAGTTGGGGAGAGTGAGGGAGAGTTGGGGAGAGTGAGGGAGAGTGAGGGAGAGTGAGGGAGAGTAGGGGAGAGTGAGGGTGAGTGAGGGAGAGTTGGGGAGAGTTGGGGAGAGTGAGGGAGAGTGAGGGAGAGTGAGGGAGAGTTGGGGAGAGTGAGAGAGAGTTGGGGAGAGTGAGGGTGAGTGAGGGAGAGTGAGGGAGAGTTGGGGAGAGTGAGGGAGAGTTGGGGAGAGTGAGAGAGAGTTG
>CAUDMG010002988.1:202500-264226 GCA_958450375.1 Homarus gammarus
GCCCAGTTTGGAAGAAATAACTTATTAAGTAAGATACAATTACTGTAAGACGCCGCGGCAAAATGTGGTTTGTAATTTAATGGGATTTGCTTTCTGGTTTGCTGTGGGTGGGCTGGCGGGGGGGGGGGGGGTGATTGGGAGTTGGTGGAGGGTATGGGGGGTGATGGGGAGTTGGTGGAGGGTATGGGGGGTGAAGTGGTGGGAAGGGGTGAAGTCGGGGGTCCTCTTCGACTCCCCTCCCCTCCCTCACCCTCTTGCTTCTGTGACTCGAGTATTCTTGTGAGTAAAGTTATTAGTGGCGTTTATGAGTCAAGTTATAACTGGCTTGAGGTGTAAAGTTTTGTGGGCCCGAGTCTTGTTGAATGTAATTATTATTTTTGTGACTAAAGTTATGAATATCGCCTATAATTATAACTGCCTTGGCATGAAAAGTTATGTAGTTTCTGGGAATAGTTAGTTAGTCTTTTGAATGAAGTTATTGTGAGTTGATAATAATTGGAGTTGTGTCGCTTTCTTTCTCGTTATTAAAGTTTCCAATAACTTTTCACTTCAAGTGTCGACAAAATTAATTAATCTCACATATCAAGAAGAAAACTCTGGTCTTTTAACCTCGTCGACGGCTGAGCAAGATATATGAATTAATGTATTTGTTAGATTCAAAGAAAAAGGACAACATTGAGGGGTAACTTTGTTATTTAATTTTGTTCGTTGATTTTGTCGCATTTCCCTTATCGCCCCGCACCTATTACTATGGTCATCCAATATATACCGACTAGATTCAACCTTTCACAGTATCCACCAGGGAATAGTTGGTCATCACTCAGTTCATTTATCTCTCCATCTATTCTGCTAGTGTTTTGTTAATCCAATCTATTTTCAATTGTGGAATCATTCCTGCGAACATTTTAATAGTGGCTAGGTGGGGTGATCAAGCCCGGACGCCCTGTTATGTCACGTTTTATCGGCCACTCGCTGTGATTCATAGTGGCAGACATGGCTATTATCACGCGTACTCTTTTGCTCAATAAATAATGTTATAAATAGTTTGTTTTATTCGGATCACATGAAGGTTAGCCCCGAGCGTATCTCAGCTGCTGAAGAAACACTCGTAACTCTACTGGGGAGGGCAAGGTTACGTTACGTTAGGATAGGATAGAGAGCGGAGCGATAAAATACAAAACACATTAAAAATGATGATGATATAATAATGATATAATAATGATAATGATGAGGATGTTCCTGGTCATCATCATCAATATAATTATCACATCATCATCACCAAGCATAAAGTCTACCTAAATCTCTAAAATGGTACATCAAAATACAATATTTCTATCTCTATCTCTATCTCTGTCTCTATCTCTATCTCTGTCTCTATCTCTATCTCTATCTCTGTCTCTATCTCTATCTCTATCTCTGTCTCTGTCTCTATCTCTGTCTCTATCTCTATCTCTATCTCTATCTCTGTCTCTATCTCTATCTCTATCTCTGTCTCTATCTCTATCTCTATCTCTGTCTCTGTCTCTATCTCTATCTCTGTCTCTATCTCTATCTCTGTCTCTATCTATCATCTTTACTCCTCTCCCACTTTTATACGGAAAAGAATCACACCTTAAAGAAACATCGTACAAAAGGAGAATAAAGAACAACGGAAAGTGACGCAAAACAAGTGTAGAAAACGATGGGAAGAGAGATAAGATAAGAATGAGACACAGGCCACCAAATCAAGCCAACAAACAAGGAATAAACAAATGGTTCATGTAGTCGGTGTATAAAAAGAAAGTAACTCAACCAACGCTACTACAGGCATTGTGCTCTGTGCTTCAGGACCTCCCGGGGAAAAGTTTTCTCATGAAGAACTCTGAAGTGTTTTAAATCATGAAATTATACGAATGAAGATATGTATTTGCCGTTATCAAACACGTTCTGCCTCTTAAGCAACAAACACATAATCATTTTACCTCTTAAACAACAAACACACAAACATTCTGCTTCTTAAACAACAAACACACACTCATTCTACCTCTTAAACAACAAACACACAAACATTCTACCTTTTAAGCAACAAACACACAAACATTCTACCACTTAAACAACAAACACACAATCATTCTACCTCTTAAACAACAAACACACAATCATTCTACCTCTTAAACAACCAACACACAATCATTCTGCCTCGTAAACAACAAACACGCAATCATTCTACCACTTAAACAACAAACACACAATTATTCTGCCTCTTAAACAACAAACACACATTCATTCTACCTCTTAAACAACAAACACACAATCATTCTACCTCTTAAACAACCAACACACAATCATTCTGCCTCGTAAACAACAAACACGCAATCATTCTACCACTTAAACAACAAACACACAATTATTCTGCCTCTTAAACAACAAACACACATTCATTCTACCTCTTAAACAACAAACACACAAACATTCTACCTCTTAAAGAACAAACACACAAACATTCTACCTCTTAAACAACAAACACACAAACATTCTACCTCTAAAGAACAAACACACAATCATTCTGCCTCTTTAACAACAAACACACAAACATTCTGCCTCTTTAACAACAAACACACAATCATTCTACCTCTAAAGAACATAGACTCGGCCTGGTGGAAATTTTTTTTATTTATTTTTTTATTTTATTCTTGAAATACTCTCAGTGATTGCGAGTCCCCTGAAGAGGATTTTTTTTTCATTGACGGGAGTGTGGAAGGGAGAGAGGGAGGGAGGGAGGGAGTGTGGAAGGGAGAGAGGGAGGGAGGGAGTGTGGAAGTGAACATGAAGAGTGAACATCTGGAGTAAAATAAGTAACATTTAAACAATAACATATACTGTAAACGAAGGAATAAATTAAGTGTTATATTGGCGGGAAAATGTCGCCCAGAGGATCTATCTTGTTCATTTGTTTTATTTTATTTTCTGGTGTTTATACTTTATTTTACTTCATAGTGTTTATACTTTATTAAACTTTACTGTGGTGACGTGTTATAGAGTTTTATAATGAACACTTATAAAAGACTACAAGGTTGAGTATATTATTATAATTAAGTATATGTAACGTAAAGTTTGTATTGACTAATAGTAATAATAATAATAATACCACCACTACCACCACTAGTACTACTAATACTACTACTACTAATAGTAATAATAATGAACGGTGTACGTACTGTATGTGTTATGTACAGTACAATACAGTTCAACTCCACTTTAAATCTAACTTGACCTAGGCGTTATGGTCGTGGGTCTTCTCACAGTCAACATACCACCTGGCTCACGACCATATCAAAAAATAAATGACAATAGTTTTATAACATTTGGTCAGACTACGAGATGTAATGGTATACTCCTCACATCCATTAGCTAATAGGCACTGGGTGTATTTTAATGGGTTTTGTGGTAAATTTGTAGTTTTGTGGATATTTTTTGGGAAATTTCTGTTATTTTTGAAGTTTTTTATTATTTTTTTTTAATTTCTGGGTTTTTTGGGGGGGTTAATTTGTAGTTTTTGGGGTAAATTTGTAGTTTTTGCTTAAATTTTGTAACTTTGTGGCTATTTTTTAGTATTGGGTTAATTTTTGAAGTTTTAGGGTTAATTTGTAGTTTTGTGGCTTTTTTTAGTTTTTGGGTTAATTTGTGGTTTTGGATTAATTTGTATTTTTGCTTAATTTAAAATTTTAGGTCAATTTCTATTTGTAGTTATTTTTATAGTAATAGGTTAATTTTTACCTTCAGATTAATTTGTAGTTTTAGGTTCTTTTGTTGTTGCTGTTGTTAGGTTAATTTGTAGTTTTTTGGTTAATTGAAAAATATTTTAGGTTAATTTGTAATTTTAGTTAATTTATGAGTTGTTTAGGTTAATTTGTAGTTTAAGGTTAATTTTTAGTTTCAGGTTAATTCGTAGTTTTATTAATTTTTACTTTTTGGTTATTTTTTATTTATTTTTTTAAGTTTTACGTTAATTTGTAGTTTTTTCTATTTAAAATTTGAAAAAATATCTTGCTAACAATACAATTATCAGCTAACATATAAACTAAACAAAAAAAACCATGATTTTTTAGTTATTTCGTTACACACAGACGACCTACAGCACTGTGAACCCTGAAGGGAAGGCCGCCACCACACAACACGTCCTCCTCCACCCTGTAATATCACCAGACAGGTACAGTACTTGAGGAGAGTGGGGGAGGGGTCCTCCTCCTGGTTCACTGGGTAACAGGGGGATCTTCTTCCAGGGTCACCGAGTTACAGGGGGGGGGGGGGTCCTCCTCCAGGGTCACCGGCCCCACCTGCCTTGCCATTAGAGGGCAGTGAACCAGAACTGACCAAGGAGTGATACACGACTTGGAGGGTGGAGTTGCTGGCTAAGTGGACGTCACTCCCCCCCCCCCTCTCTCTCTCTCTCTCTCTCTCTGTGAGTCATCGAACTAAGGACCTCACATTTTCTTAACGAATTTCCCAAAATCAACTATAATATTGTTAACACAAGGTCTTCCCTGTCAACCCTCACATGGTGAAACCGTCGACTTGGAAGCCCTCACCTGAGGAAGCTCTCACCTGAGGAACCCATCACCCAAGGATGCCCTTACTTGTGAAAATCCTGACCTGTGGAACCCCTCACCAGAGGATGCCCTCACCTGCAGAAGCCCTCACCTGAGGAAGTCCTAACTTATGGAAGCCCACACTTGGAGAGACCCTCACATTGGAACTCCTGGCCTCGGAAATATTCACTTGTGGAAGCCCTCGCCTGTGATAGATGGTTCCTGGAAGCCTCCATCTTGCTGTGGTTCCTACCATTCTATCGTTACAGACCTCGTCAGACGCCATGAAAAGAAATATTCCTAAAAAATCCAATTCCGTTACCATTTCCATTCCCAGCGGAAATATTCCCGGCGTATCGGTCTTGAGTTATTGGACTTTTGATATACGTCATTGGACTTTTTCTATTGATCACGTTATTAGACTTTCTGTTGATGTCACACGTTAATGAACTTTTTATTTTGATTTATGTTGCTGAAGTTTTTCTAATGATTTCGGTATTGGACTTTTTCATTTGATATCATATTTATTTGACTTTTTCTGTTCTTTCTCCCTTTCTCACTCTGTTTATCCTATCTTCCCTTTTTCATCTCTTACTAACCCTAATTCCTTCCTATTCTCCCTTCCCTCCATTCCTCCACACTCCCTTCTCCTCCTTCTCACCTTCCCCCTTCCCCTCCCTCCCACCTTCCTCCTTCTCCTCCCTCCCTCTTTCTCCTTCCCCTCCCTCCCACTTTCCCCCTTCGCCTCCCTCCCACTTTCGCCCTTCTCTTCCCTCCCATCTTCCCCCTTCTCCTCACTCTCACCTTCCCTCTTCCCTCTCCCTTCCTCCTGCCTTCCCTCTCCTCACCTCCCACCCCTCCTTTACATCTTACTTCGCCCTCTTCAAATCGCCCCCCCCCCCTTCCTTCTCAACCCCTCCAATATTCTCTCCCTTCCTCCCCACACCTCATCCCTCCCACCTCTCCCTCACTCCCACTTCCCGTCATCCCTCCCACCCTAGGTCACCCCGTCAAGTGTAAGGAGACAGTTCCGTCCTAAGGTAAGAGGCGCCGCTGTATTGTACTCAGACAAAGCGGAAGTTGTTAAGGAAAACGTCTTGTACTGGTAAGTGACGTCCTCACATTATGTCGGCAACGTCACACAATTTTCGACATGGCCGGACTTGTAAAAAACTTTGCCGCGGTAAGATCGTAAGGTTTCTTTTTACTGGCAGGTCGTTGTCTCTTTGTCTGTCTGTCTATTGGCCTCTCTCTCTCTCTCTCTCTCTCTCTCTCCACTGCCTTGACCTTTCTTCAGTGTCTACTTTCATCTTGTACACCTCAACAACAGGAGATCGTCAGATAAGTCAAGCCAAAAACTCCACTGCCGAGGCTTTCTTTAATCACATATATCCAACTTAACTGAAACAAAACATTATAGACGGAAGATTATACCATAAATAACATTAAACAGGAGAAGAATTGAGCGTCATAACACCTGATATGATAACAGTTTTGAAGAGTTTTTCCATCTCGGTGCCGGGGTCAAGCAGAGTCGTACACCTGGCAGCAGGGTGGTGGGTGCCGGCGGCAACACCAGTCTTGTTTACACGCAACAAACCACACCCATTCACCTCCTCCTTCCCTTCTTCCTTCTTTCCTTGATATACTTCTCTCATTCATTTCCTTCTTTTCATTTCCTTCACCTAGTCTCTCCTACTCACCCAGGGCCGCATTAACAACGGTGCCAGAGGAGCCCGGGCTGGGGGCCCTGGGTTCAATGGGGCCCTTGAGTTTACAAATGTTTGTTATAATAATCTATATATATATAAACCAAAGAAGTATGTCTGTGTGTTTGTGTGTCAACACGAGAATCTCGGAACCTACTTTACCGATCTGTAGTGATGATGGATGGTGTTATATGTAGTGATGATGGATGGTGTTATATGTAGTGATGATGATGGATGGTGTTATATGTAGTGATGATGGATGGTGTTATATGTAGTGATGATGGATGGTGTTATATGTAGTGATGATGATGGATGGTGTTATATGTAGTGATGATGATGGATGGTGTTATATGTATTGATGATGGATGGTGTTATATGTAGTGATGATGGATGGTGTTATATGTAGTGATGATGGATGGTGTTATATGTAGTGATGATGATGGGTGGTGTTATATGTAGTGATGATGATGGATGGTGTTATATGTGGTGATGATGGATGGTGTTATATGTAGTGATGATGATGGGTGGTGTTATATGTAGTGATGATGATGGATGGTGTTATATGTAGTGATGATGATGGGTGGTGTTATATGTAGTGATGATGATGGATGGTTTTATATGTAGTGATGATGATGGGTGGTGTTATATGTAGTGATGATGATGGGTGGTGTTATATGTAGTGATGATGATGGATGGTGTTATATGTGGTGATGATGGATGGTGTTATGTGTAGTGATGATGGATGGTGTTATATGTAGTGATGATGATGGGTGGTGTTATATGTAGTGATGATGGATAATGTTATATGTAGTGATGATGGATGGTGTTATATGTAGTGATGATGATGGATGGTGTTATATGTAGTGATGATGGATAATGTTATATGTAGTGATGATGGATGTTGTTATATGTAGTGATGATGGATGGTATTATATGTAGTGATGATGGGTGGTGTTATATGTAGTGATGATGGATGGTGTTATATGTAGTGATAATGGATGATATTATATATAGAATATGAAAATTATTCCTCTGTTGTCTTTGGCAACATGCTTAAGAAATGTGAATACTGCAGTGTAAAGAAGTACCGAGGAGAATCTGCTGGACTGTGCTGCTCTCATGGGAAAGTACGACTGCCAAATTTTGAAAAACCACCACAACCATTGAAGACTCTCATGCTGGGAACAACACCAGAGTCAAAACACTTCTTGGAAAAAATACGGAAGTACAATTCATGCTTCCAGATGACATCCTTTGGAGCTACCAGATACATGCCCAGTGGGCATGTATCCGTGCTCTTCTCTGGTACATCTATAAGTTCACCATTTGTGCATGGTTTAAATGACTGGGGACACACCAGCAGAGCTCTTGGGGAACACCAATGTTCAGTGGAACGTAGAAAAACAACTCTAGCCTATGTACAGCGATCAAAAATCGGTAATTGTATTGGCAGTGGACTCTGTCATCAAGGTGAAAATGAGGGGAAATATTGGCATTCATTATCTCTCTCTCTCTCTCTCTCTCTCTCTCTCTCTCTCTCTCTCTCTCTTGGTTAAAGTAATGGTGTACAGATGAAAATAATAAAACCATAAATAATACAAACAAAATCCATTTATATTTTTATCATTATATAATATGAGAAGGGGTGGTGACTGTTCAGGTCTTCTTGCTCTTGTCTTTTTCCCGGTGGAGGTCAAGTCTCCCCAGGGCTCGACCCCATCCTTTTGTACATGGCACAAGTTGTTGTTGGTTTTCTTTTTGTTGTTTTGTGCCTTGGGTTTAGGGGTCTGCTGTTTGTGAGATTTGGGGCCCTTCCCCTTCACCTTCTCCGGGCCCTTCACCTTCACCTTCTCCGGGCCCTTCACCTTCACCTTCTCCGAGCCCTTCACCTTCACCTTCTCCGGGCCCTTCCCCTTCACCTTCTCCGGGCCCTTCCCCTTCACCTTCTCCGGGCCCTTCCCCTTCACCTTCTCCGGGCCCTTCACCTTCACCTTCTCCGGGCCCTTCCCTTCACCTTCTCCGGGCCCTTCCCCTTCACCTTCTCCGGGCCCTTCACCTTCTCCGGGCCCTTCCCCTTCACCTTCTCCGGGCCCTTCCCCTTCACCTTCTCCGGGCCCTTCCCCTTCACCTTCTCCGAACCCTTCACCTTCACCTTCTCCGGGCCCTTCACCTTCACCTTCTCCGGGCCCTTCCCCTTCACCTTCTCCGGGCCCTTCACCTTCACCTTCTCCGGGCCCTTCACCTTCACCTTCTCCGGGCCCTTCCCCTTCACCTTCTCCGGGCCCTTCCCCTTCACCTTCTCCGGGCCCTTCCCCTTCACCTTCTCCGGGCCCTTCCCCTTCACCTTCTCCGGCCCTTCCCCTTCACCTTCTCCGGGCCCTTCCCCTTCACCTTCTCCGGGCCCTTCACCTTCGACTCCGCCTTTGGCAGCTTGCTTACAGTAAGTTCATATTTAGGAATAAAGTACAGGTGCAGTAAGTATCATGAAGTGACAGGTATAGTGTACTGTTTATGGTGACCTGTGGTGTAGTGGTCAACATGCTAGCCTCGCGAGCGAGCGGACCCGGATTCGATCCCCGGGCAGAGTGAAACTTTGGGCAAGTTTCTTTTGGTCATTTGCCTCTGTCTATCCAGTAGTAATTGGGGACCTGGATGTTAATCGATTTTCGGATCGTATTCCGGGGTAATGGTTAGCCAGTGCAGTTGGCAAATTGTCCGGTCTTCTCGGATTATTCCTCGACACTGGGTCATGTAACTCGTTAACTCAGGGTGCGGTTGGGTCTCACCTCTCACACACAAACACCGCCGCCATTTGAAGCTCTCCCTGCAGTCTCTTTGGTTTTTTTCTCCCGTTTTCTCCGCTTTCGTAAACATTCATCTATAAAAAAATTATTTCCTGACTGTCTTAGCTTCTTCCCTCCTCCTAATGCCTGTTGTACATCGTCTCTCCCTCCCTCCAGGTGCCGAGCGATGCGTGTGCCCCGAAGATGTAGTAAGTTCAGAAAGATGCAGTGGGAGGGACTTAGGTATTGTTCTCTGTTTATTTTTTCTCTGTTTTACTTTTCCGACCGATATCTCAGGCAGTTTTGAGCTGGGCAGTTGATTTATAAAGATTTTTTGTTACTTAATTTTATTTTTGTTGATGGTAGACAATGTTTATTATTATTATTATTATTATTATTATTATTATTGTTAGTAGCACTATTCCTATAATCAGACCTCTCCAATCAATCAATGGCTAGTGACAAGGGGGAAGAAGGTTCAGGGGAAGGATATGACCTCCCCTCCATCCTCTAGATTTTAATTTAAGAAGCCATCAGAGACCTAACCCCAGCAGAAAGGTCACTCCTTGCACTACCATTGAGGAATAGGAATCACTAACCCGGAGAAGGTTGCAACCACAGAACATGAGAACTGTGTCAAGCTCACAGCAACCCTCACTGAGCACTTAGTAGCTCAAAATGCAGCAAGTGAGAATTGACACCAACAAACTACACAAAATTCAACGTTCCATTACGACAGAACGGAGGCACACCGACAGTGAAAAACTTCAACAGCTAACGCAACAAGTATCAGAAGACTTGAAGAGAAAAGAAACTGTAGCACAGAAGGCGGGCGCCTCAAACAGGTAAAAACATAACGATAAGACCAAAGGGCTTTAACTTTAACAAACAGACGCCATTGTTTTAAAGTGGAAGGCATTCCCGCCCAATGGATGTGCGGAACATCCTGTGACATCAACCCCATTATGAAGTGCAAACAGGTTTCGTATGCATGAGGCACGACGAACTAAAGGACCTCACAGCAATTATGTTGAAGGAAATATGCCGCAACATCTCTGTGGAACCGACCCTTCTCCCATTGGATGGTAAGTCTTGCTCCACTGGACTGCCAACACAACAAATGTCAGTGTTCGGGAAGACGAAGGGACAGCAAACCTTCTTTGACATTAAAATCTTCGATCTCGTGGCTGCATGTCACCGTGATGTGTCTCTTCAGGCTGCACACAAGAGGCAAGAGAATGGCAAGAACAAAGCAAAAGCAAAGAGAATCCAGAACGTAGACCAAGATAGCTTCACACCTATGGGATGGGACCTTGTGCAAGATGCTTCTACACCAGACTGGTCGAGGTGGTACCAGAACAGACGCAGCAGCCCAGAAGTTACGTCACGCCCTACCATGTCTCTGGGAAACAAGAGCCTCGTAGCAGAGCGGCTTAGTGTCAATTTTTAAGGGAATCTTGCAAATGGTGATACAAGTATGAAAATTGGCATGAAGATTCAATATGGGTTAATTATGAAAACTATCTGATTGGACATTCAAAATTTCAAGATGGTGGTTATTTTCCAAGATGGCCGCCAAATGTGGATGTCAGATTTTTCCTTTTGGGCATGAAAGTTATTGTGTTCATCAATTCAGGTGATTTCAGTGTTGATGTCCATGTTTTTGAGTATGTAGAATCTGAATTTTGTGTTGAAAACTCTGAAATGGATAGCATTCAAAGGAAACATGCTTATTAAGAGTGAATGTCAGTGTACTACCAAGACACACTGGTGACAACACTGCTGTGAAACTCAGCATGGGGTTCAGTGTCAGCTAAGTAAGAGACTCATAGTAAAGATTAATATATATACAAGTACTTAATGTCACAAATGTTACCTAATCAGCCTCAAATATGGTTAGGAGCCGCACCTGAATTAACAGGATGTGTCAGTGCGGGAGAGCCGAGCCTAGGATAATTGTGTTAAAGTTATCCGGACGGTGTACAGATTGCACGGGACTTAAATGATACTGGATGAATGACCGGGCTGGGTGTATGGCAAACAATAGCTTGAACCTAGTTGTATCCCACACAGGAAAGTACATATGATACAGAGTGGTAAAAGGATATACCCTCGACTCTGGACCACAATGCCGATGAATATTGGTCTTAAAAGTAATCCTGAAAGGAAAATAATCTGGGCCAAGTGCTGTCTATGTCAAGATGATAAGAAGGAAGAACTTAAATTTCCAAAGGTTAACCTTACTAGAGGAGAGGAAGATGGCCACAGCAAATTAGCCAAGAATATTCCTCTTTCCAACTCAATCAATGCCCTTCTAATAAGGCTTAAAATGTAAACTAGATGATGGGGATGGTATTACAGAAACACTGAGGAAAAATAATACAAACTATCGTGAAAGCTGTAGACTTAGGTTTAACAACACAATGTTGCAAAGAGCCCAAAAAGAGCAACTTGCGATTCCAGGTCTGCTCTCGACGGGATCGCATTTGGATCAGGGGAAAATAAGGACCTCATCCTCCGAATACGAGGGTTAACATCCACACTTCAGGATGCAGGCCGTCCTGTGACATTCCTATGGATACCCAGTCATGTCGGTATCTTAGGGAATGAGGCAGCAGATGACCTTGCCAAGACTGGCTGCAACAAGGCCATACCTGACTACGTTGTTCCTCGAACACTCTTACAGATAAGGACCCAAATCCGCCGCAAACAGAGAGAAGCTCGGGAAGCAGCCATCCCCCTGGACTCCCCGCCCACCTGGTACGATGTCCTCCGTAAACTTCCTGACCTCTCGTACGTCTACGGGAAAGGGTCGCGGAAGGGGGACGTGATTGCTGCCCGTATCATCATTGGGTATGACTTTGCTTGGGAGATTGGTATCCCCGCATCCCCTGAGCAACGCTCTTGTGCGTTATGCAGAAGACCCGACAGCCGCATCCTTATCCACTACCTCCTAAGATGTCCCCACACACAACGCTTCCGTGACGCCTGCTGGACCACCACTCCACGACCCCCTGACGGAGACACGATGATCCTCCCAATACTGGCCAGATATTTTGTAAATAATATTGATTATGTGTTAAAGGAATATCCTTCCTTCCTTAGGCTTTAGTAAGCCCCTTTATAATATTTATACTGTATATACTTGTCACACTTGCCAGATGCTTCTGGTGTCATTGTACTGGGGTACCTAGTGACAGCACTAGGATCCCGCTTCCTCTATCAAGGAATAAACAATTGAAATTGAAATTGAATTGAAAGAGCAACTACCTCTGTAGTTGACAGTGATGAAGGTTGCAGAAGGTACCACGAAAGCCAAGATACTCAAACACCACAACAGTAAGCTTTTTATGAGACAAGCCAGCACCAGAGAGTGCTCTCAGACAAGCAATGACAATGAAACTCAATGGGGGACCGGTGGTAGAAGCGGTACCGTTCTTGTCTCGCAAGCGAGATGTCACGGGTTCGATTCCCGGGCTGGTGGAAGTTGTTTGGACATACTTCCTAGCCCCCATTAGTCCCTGTTCACCTAGCAGTAAAGTAGGTACCTGTTGTAAGTCGAAAGTTGCTAATTCGTATTCAGGGACAAGTTGTTGGAGCCTCCAATAACTTGATGACATAAACCACTGACTCTTCAGGCTTCTACGCCCTTGACTCTTCAGGCTTCTACGCCCTTGACTCTTCAGGCTTCTACGCCCTTAACTCATGAGACATAAAGGCAAGCATGAACTTAGCATGCTTCCCTGTTGGGCGCTGTAAACGCTTCTGCGCTTCACCTTACACAATGATGTGGGGGGGTGCCCAATAAAAAATTAAAAAAAAAATGAAACTCAATGACAGAATCAATGAATGTGCAAAGACACTCCGTGACAAAAGACGCCTTGTTAAACTTAGCGCAGGAGATGTAGTGGCACATGAGATGAAATATCACCCTGCCTGCTTAGCTGCACTGTACAATAGAGAAAGAGCTTATGTTAGTGCAAAGGAATGTGAGAAAAACACAAAGAACCTTCACAAAAAAGATGTATATCCACTGACTTTCTCTGAATTAGTGACGTACATCAATGAGACAAACTGCATGTGAAGGTTCTAATCGAAAAATTTTTTGATTAGCAGACTTACAGTAGTCTTACTGTACAAGCAAAGACTCGAACAACTTCTTGTCGAATCACCTGAAGTTCACTCAACTAGACTTAAGGACCAATTGGTTTCACATATTCCTCAACTTGAAGCTCAAAATCAAGGCAGGGATGTTTTGCTAGCATTCCAAGAGGATGCAGACTCCATCCTGGCTGAGGTTGACAAATACAGTGAAGCTGTTCATTTGGCCAAAGCTGCAACAACAATGCGGCAGGATATGCTTAAACACATGTCAAAATTCCTAACCAAACTTGATGATAAAAGTATTGAAGAGGAAGTTCCTTCATCACTTCTCCAATTCGTATGTGTGATTGAATATTGCGCAAACATTAAATCACAAATTCATCATGGAGCATCTAAGTCAGATGTTGCTATGGCACAGCTGTGGCAGTACAACTGCTTTGCTAAGTACAAGGAAGGAGCACAGACACTCTAAGGATCGCGAGACCCCATTTGCTGTGTATATTGTCATGTCTGTGTTTGCAAAGTCTCGGAAATGATTGTTTATTGACACGCTCCATGAGCATGGTATTTGCATTTCCTATGATAGGGTTCTAGAAATATCTGCCCAACTTGGTGATGCTCTTGTTTCCCAGTATGTAGAAGATGGAGTTGTGTGCCCACCTGTTTTGAGAAAGCAACTTTATACAACATCTGCAAGAGACAACATTGGTCTTAAAGAAATGTGGATTTCTTACGGTCAAGGGGCTTATACAAGACGGATTCCTGTTCATGAGTTAGTTGTAGCCATAGGGTCTGTAAAGGCCACTGGAATCACATTTTCCATACATTCGGTGGTTGCGATGTTGTGTCAGCCTCCCGTGGTAAAGGTAAAAGGACTGCATGACAAACATGAAATGTGCTTAACGAGGTCTCCAGAACCTTCACCAAACTCAGTCAGTGTCTTACGTCAGTTGGTGAAGAAGACCTCCGTGTCTTGGAGAGGTTTATGGTGGTGATGTATGACAGGTCTTGACCAGCTCTATGTGTCAATGGTGCAAGACTTGATTTTTTTTGCGCGTAAACAGAGATCATATAATGCAATTCCACCAACATCTGCCCTAAAGGAACGTGTAAAGAGAGCAACCTATTACGGTGGAATGATTTGGGGTCAGGCAACAGTAGACCAACCAGACATTCCAAGTCCTGCTAACTGGGGCTGAAAAAAAAAGAGAGATGTGGCAAATACACTGGACAGACCTTCCACCAATAGCAGCGAGCAGCCAAGAACTGACCAAGTGTTTTTGCAAGAAAGACCGTGGACAGAGATGTAAATGTATCCGCTCTGGTCTCACTTGCACTTGTGTGGATGCACAGGCCAGCAGCTGTAACTATGAAAGAATCCTTATAACAATATCTCCCAAGGATATGAGCAAGATATAAACATGTTTCTCATTATTTAACTAAGAATCACTTACACTTATTTTTTTTTATGGAAAGATGCATAAAAGACATATCTGAGGGTTCCAAAAAACCATAATCTGCTCCAGAAGACTTAGAAAACATGGGAGTAGACACCTCATGTACACACACTGCCCAATAATAAGACATTATGTGTAAACAAAAACTTCGGTTAGGTAAATTTGGCGGCCATCTTGGATTTTATAATGTCCAATCGGAGAGATTTTATAAGTAACCCCTATTGAAGGTTTATACCAAATTCCATGCTTATGATCATTTGCCCGACTGCACCTTCGCTCTGCTATCGGTCCTTAAACCAACAACAGTCGCAGGCAGACTATGAGGCATAAGCCGCATAACTCACCGAATGCCACATAGCTCAGCGGCTTAACTAACTCAGCTAGGGTAGATACTTCTATATTGGAATAGGTAGGTGGAGATAGTATGGCTATGAGGGGAGGTTGGAGGCCATATTACCCCAAGAAAAGTATTATTTTATATTTATTTGCGTATTTGGTGTGTGTGTGTGTGTGTGTGTGTGTGTGTGTGTGTGCGCACTCTTAGATCCGACTATCCACCATCATAGTGAGAAAAAAATATTAAAGTAATAAAAAAAATCCCATATATCCACAATTCTAACATTTATTTAATTAATAAAAAACAAACAAACACAGAATGAAATATTTATTCTGATATTAAACTCAAACGAAAGAAAGAATCTATATATTAAACGTGACTTACTATAGACATTTCCCTGATATTTTTCAATCACCAAAAAGAATGATTGAATAGACCAATTCTTTCATGATTTCAATTTTGATCTTGTGAGGAAAGAGATGAATGAAACAGCCATCCAACTTTTACATCTGGAGAAAGTGGTCAAACTTTTCACCACATCTCTCATCTCTTGCATTAAATAGAGAGAGAGAAAGAGAGAGAGAGACATGAGAGATAATTAATTTTCTCATTTTATCTCTGAAGTTGTTACGTAAATTTCTCTCTCTCTCTCTTTCTCTCTCTCTCCCTTTCTCTCTCTCTCTCTCTGTTAAATCAATACACACTATGATAATGAGAATTTGAAACAGAGAGAAAGAGAAGAAAAAAATTAGTAAAAGTGATAAAGAAGACAAGAGAAAAATAACATATATAGAGACAAAGAGAGAGAGAAAAATTATAAGGAGAAAAGAGAGAGAGAGAGAGAGAGAGAGAGAGAGAGAGAGAGAGAGAGACCATTACTACTAATACCACTACAACCATTATCAACAGCGGGTGTGGCAGGTGTGTGGCAGGTGTGTGGCAAGTGTGTGGCAAGTGTGTGGTAGGTGTGTGGTAGGTGTGTGGTAGGTGTGTTGTAGGTGTGTGGTAGGTGTGTGGTAGGTGTGTAGCTGGTGTGTCGCTGGTGTGTGATACGTGTGTGACAGGTATGTGATAGATCTGACCATCACCACACACCACCACTATCACCACACACCACCACTATCACCACACACCACCACTATCACCACACACCACCACCACACACCACCACTATCACCACACACCACCACTATCACCACACACCACCACTATCACCACACACCACCACTATCACTACACACCACCACTATCACCACACACCACCACTATCACCACACACCACCACTATCACCACACACCACCACTATCACCACACACCACCACCACACACCACCACTATCACCACACACCACCACTATCACCACCACTATCACCACACACCACCACTATCACCACACACCACTATCACCACACACCACCACTATCACCACACACCACCACTATCACCACACACCACCACTATCACCACACACCACCACTATCACTACACACCACCACCACACACCACCACTATCACCACACACCACCACTATCACCACACACCACCACTATCACCACACACCACCACTATCACTACACACCAACACTATCACCGCGCACCACCACTATCACCACACACCACCACTATCACCACACACCACCACTATCACCGCACACCACCACTATCACCGCACACCACCACTATCACCGCACACCACCATTATCACCACACACCACCACTATCACTACACACCACCACCACACACCACCACTATCACTACACACCACCACTATCACCACACACCACCACTATCACCACACACCACCACTATCACTACACACCACCACTATCACCACACACCACCACTATCACCACACACCACCACTATCACCACACACCACCACTATCACCACACACCACCACTATCACCACACACCACCACTATCACCACACACCACCAATATCACCATACACCACCACTATCACCACACACCACCACTATCACCACACACCACCACTATCACTACACCCCACTATCACCACACACCACCAATATCACCATACACCACCACTATCACCACACACCACCACTATCACCACACACCACCACTATCACCACACACCACCATCACCACACACCACCACTATCACCACACACCACCACTATCACCACACACCACCACTATCACTACACACCACCATCACCACACACCACCACTATCACCACACACCACTACTATCACCACACACCACCACTATCACCACACACCACCACTATCACCACACACCACTATCACCACACACCACCACTATCACCACACACCACCACTATCACCACACACCACCACTATCACCACATACCACCACTATCACCACACACCACTATCACCACACACCACCACTATCACCGCACACCACCACTATCACCACACACCACTATCACCACACACCACCACTATCACCGCACACCACCACTATCACCACACACCACTATCGCCACACACCACCATTATCACCACACACCACCACTATCACCACATACCACCACTATCACCACACACCACCATTATCACCACACACCACCACTATCACCACATACCACCACTATCACCACACACCACCATTATCACCACACACCACCACTATCACCACTAAATAGGAACAATAACCGAATATCGATAACATCTATGTATTTCGTAGACACTTGTGACTGGCCATACACTATCATGGTTGATAATAATAAAAATAACAACAAAAGTTATCCTTATTGAGTAGAAAATACAGTTGCTTTTATGAGGCTTAATAGGCGATTATCTCTACTTAACATATTTCAACAATGTGAATATATAATTTATCAGTTGCCAATACTAAGCCTGACCACTCCACACTACATGTATTTAATTGAATTTGGATTATTTTATTTTATTTTCCAAAACAGTAATAATTTGTTTCTCGACATTTTATATGAGGACAGTGTTGTGAAGAGCAGAGGGAGTTATGGTATGACACACGTCAGTAGGTACTCGCTGTGATACCTGGATTATGTATGTACCTGTTGTATTGGGTGACAGGTGTATGGAGTGTTGAGGAGGGGGGGGGGGTGGTGGTGATAGGGTGTTAGGGGGGTGAAGGAAGAATGGTGAGAGAGAGGGAGGGGGTGAAGGAAGAATAGTGAGAGAGAGGGAGGGGGTGAAGGAAGAATGGTGAGAGAGAGGGAGGGGGTGAAGGAAGAATGGTGAGAGAGAGGGAGAGGGTGAAGGAAGAATGGTGAGAGAGAGGGAGGGGGTGAAGGAAGAATGGTGAGAGAGAGGGAGGGGGTGAAGGAAGAATGGTGAGAGAGAGGGAGGGGGTGAAGGAAGAATAGTGAGAGAGAGGGAGGGGGTGAAGGAAGAATGGTGAGAGAGAGGGAGGGGGTGAAGGAAGAATGGTGAGAGAGAGGGAGAGGGTGAAGGAAGAATGGTGAGAGAGAGGGAGGGGGTGAAGGAAGAATGGTGAGAGAGAGGGAGGGGGTGAAGGAAGAATGGTGAGAGAGAGGGAGGGGGTGAAGGAAGAATGGTGGCACAGAGGGATGGGTGAAGGAAGAATGGTGAGAGAGAGGGAGGGGGTGAAGGAAGAATGGTGAGAGAGAGGGAGGGGGTGAAGGAAGAATGGTGAGAGAGAGGGAGGGGGTGAAGGAAGAATGGTGGCACAGAGGGAGGGGGTGAAGGAAGAATGGTGAGAGAGAGGGAGGGGGTGAAGGAAGAATGGTGAGAGAGAGGGAGGGGGTGAAGGAAGAATGGTGAGAGAGAGGGAGGGGGTGAAGGAAGAATGGTGACACATAGGGAGGGGGTGAAGGAAGAATGGTGAGAGAGAGGGAGGGGGTGAAGGAAGAATGGTGAGAGAGAGGGAGGGGGTGAAGGAAGAATGGTGAGAGAGAGGGAGGGTGTGAAGGAAGAATGGTGAGAGAGAGGGAGGGGGTGAAGGAAGAATGGTGAGAGAGAGGGAGGGGGTGAAGGAAGAATGGTGAGAGAGAGGGAGGGGGTGAAGGAAGAATGGTGAGAGAGAGGGAGGGGGTGAAGGAATAATGGTGAGAGAGAGGGAGGGGGTGAAGGAAGAATGGTGACACAAAGGGAGGGGGTGAAGGAAGAATGGTGAGAGAGAGGGAGGGGGTGAAGGAAGAATGGTGAGAGAAAGGGAGGGGGTGAAGGAAGAATGGTGAGAGAGAGGGAGGGGGTGAAGGAAGAATGGTGACACAGAGGGAGGGGGTGAAGGAAGAATGGTGACACAGAGGGAGGGGGTGAAGGAAGAATGGTGACACAGAGGGAGGGGGTGAAGGAAGAATGGTGACACAGAGGGAGGGGGTGAAGGAAGAATGGTGACACACAGGGAGGGGGTGAAGGAAGAATGGTGAGAGAGAGGGAGGGGGTGAAGGAAGAATGTTGAGAGAGAGGGAGGGGGTGAAGGAAGAATGTTGAGAGAGAGGGAGGGGGTGAAGGAAGAATGTTGAGAGAGAGGGAGGGGGTGAAGGAAGAATGGTGACACAGAGGGAGGGGGTGAAGGAAGAATGGTGAGAGAGAGGGAGGGGGTGAAGGAAGAATGGTGAGAGAGAGGGAGGGGGTGAAGGAAGAATGTTGAGAGAGAGGGAGGGGGTGAAGGAAGAATGTTTAGAGAGAGGGAGGGGGTGAAGGAAGAATGTTTAGAGAGAGGGAGGGGGTGGTGTGGTTGATGTAGAGGAAGTGGTGGTAGTGATGGTGTGTAATTGATAGAAGAAGAAGAAGATAGGACGGCTACACACCTCGCTCATGTCGTTATTCTACACACGGGAGGAAGAGGTTAGCGTATGTACTGTTACCCAAAATGCGCGCCAATTATCCCTGGGATGATTTTTTCAGTAGGATCGAGGAACAGGTGGAGCCATTCAGGGTCTCGTTCCCTCTGATTATCTCAATTCCAGCAGCTGATGGCCGCCATTAACAACAATTCCTCCAGTTGAGTTTTATCAAGACATGATGAAGTGGTCTGAAGGATCTCCTGGAGGAGCTACTCGAGCAGACTACTTCCTCGACCAGTGATCCCTTGAGTGTTCTTCTTCCTCGACCAGTGATCCTTGAGTGTTCTTCTTCCTCGACCAGTGATCCTTAAGTGTTCTTCTTCCTCGACCAGTGATCCTTGAGTGTTCTTCTTCCTCGACCAGTGATCCTTGAGTATTCTTCTTCCTCGACCAGTGATCCTTGAGTGTTCCTCTTCCTCGACCAGTGGTCCTTGAGTGTTCTTCTTCCTCGACCAGTGATCCTTGAGTGTTCCTCTCCTCGACCAGTGATCCTTGAGTGTTCTTCCTCGACCAGTGATCCTTGAGTGTTCCTCTTCCTCGACCAGTGATCCTTGAGTGTTCTTCCTCGACCAGTGATCCTTGAGTGTTCTTCTTCCTCGACCAGTGATCCTTGAGTGTTCCTCTTCCTCGACCAGTGATCCTTGAATGTTCTTCCTCGACCAGTGATCCTTGAGTGTTCTTCCTCGACCAGTGATCCTTGAGTGTTCCTCTTCCTCGACCAGTGATCCTTGAGTGTTCTTCTTCCTCGACCAGTGATCCTTGAGTGTTCTTCCTCGACCAGTGATCCTTGAGTGTTCTTCTTCCTCGACCAGTGATCCTTGAGTGTTCCTCTTCCTCGACCAGTGATCCTTGAATGTTCTTCCTCGACCAGTGATCCTTGAGTGTTCTTCCTCGACCAGTGATCCTTGAGTGTTCCTCTTCCTCGACCAGTGATCCTTGAGTGTTCTTCTTCCTCGACCATTGATCCTTGAGTGTTCCCCTTCCTCGACCAGTGATCCTTGAGTGTTCCTCTTCCTCGACCATTGATCCTTGAGTGTTCTTCTTCCTCGACCAGTGATCCTTGAGTGTTCCTCTTCCTCGACCAGTGATCCTTGAGTGTTCTTCCTCGACCAGTGATCCTTGAGTGTTCTTCTTCCTCGACCAGTGATCCTTGAGTGTTCTTCTTCCTCGACCAGTGATCCTTGAGTGTTCTTCTTCCTCGACCAGTGATCCTTGAGTGTTCTTCTTCCTCGACCAGTGATCCTTGAGTGTTCTTCTTCCTCGACCATTGATTCTTGAGTGTTCTTCTTCCTCGACCAGTGACCCTTGAGTGTTCCTCTTCCTCGACCAGTGATCCTTGAGTGTTCTTCTTCCTCAACCAGTGATCCTTGAGTGTTCTTCTTCCTCGACCAGTGATCCTTGAGTGTTCCTCTTCCTCGACCAGTGATCCTTGAATGTTCTTCCTCGACCATTGATCCTTGAGTGTTCTTCTTCCTCGACCAGTGATCCTTGAGTGTTCCTCTTCCTCGACCAGTGATCCTTGAGTGTTCTTCTTCCTCAACCAGTGATCCTTGAGTGTTCTTCTTCCTCGACCAGTGATCCTTGAGTGTTCCTCTTCCTCGACCAGTGATCCTTGAGTGTTCTTCTTCCTCGACCAGTGATCCTTGAGTGTTCCTCTTCCTCGACCGGTGATCCTTGAGTGTTCCTCTTCCTCGACCATTGATCCTTGAGTGTTCTTCTTCCTCGACCAGTGATCCTTGAGTGTTCCTCTTCCTCGACCAGTGACCCTTGAGTGTTCTTCTTCCTCGACCAGTGACCCTTGAGTGTTCTTCTTCCTCGACCAGTGATCCTTGAGTGCTCCTCTTCCTCGACCAGTGACCCTTGAGTGTTCTTCTTCCTCGACCAGTGATCCTTGAGTGTTCTTCTTCCTCGACCATTGATCCTTGAGTGTTCTTCTTCCTCGACCAGTGATCCTTGAGTGTTCTTCTTCCTCGACCAGTGATCCTTGACCTTCATCATTATCCTCATTAGTCAATAAAATCTCAGACAAGAAGTTACATGATTGGCCAGCTGAAGGCTCGCAAACCTCACCAACCAACCAATAAGACCACCTCATCTACAGTGGCCACCAGAATAACAAACAAATATAATCGAATTCTTTGTAGACATCTAACAGTTACAGTTAACAGTTACAGTTACAGTTACAGTTACACAGAGATTCTATTTACTTTTGGTATGCGGGCAACAAAAATACTACTCACATAAACAATAGATTTAATTGGGTAGTTCCTCGTATATTGCTTTATGTTAAGAGTTGTTTCTGTTTAATTTATCACCTGCACGTGTTTGACATTTTTGTAAGGATGTCAGAAATGTAAATGTGTCAGCAGCGTTATATGTCAGTATGTCAGCAGTGTTTGTATATCAGGAGGGTTAATATGTCAGCAGTAGCGTCAGTATGTCAACAGTAATGTCTGTATGTCAGCAGCGTCAGTATGTCAGCACCGTCAGTATGTCAGCAGCGCCATTATCTCAGCAGCTTCAGTACGTCAGCAGGTTCAATATGTCAACAGCATCAGTATGTCAGCAAGATCAGTATATCAGCAGAGATAATGTCAGCGGTAGCGTCAGTATATCAGCAGTATCAGTATGTCTGCAGCGTCAGTATGTCAGCAGCGTCAGTAGGTGAGCAGCATCAGTATGTCAGCAGTGTTAATATATCAACATCGTCAGTACAACAACAGCGTCAGTATATCAGCAGCTTCAATATGTCAGTAGCATCAGTATGCCAACAGCGTCAGTATGTCAGCAAGATCAGTATATCAGCAGGGTTAATGTCAGCGGTAGCGTCAGTATATCAGCAGGGTTAATATGTCAGCAGTTGCATCAGTATATCAGTAGTACCCACATGTGATCAGCACTGTCCTCGAAGCGTGTCAGGGGTCCTGGAGGGTGTCAGGTGTCCTGGGGGGTGTCAGGGGTCCTAGAGGGTGTCAGGTGTCCTGGAGGGTGTCAGTGGTCCCGGAGGGTGTCAGGGGTCCTGGAGGGTGTCAGGTGTCCTGGGGGTGTCAGGGGTCCTGGAGGGTGTCAGGTGTCCTGGAGGGTGTCAGGGGTCCTGGAGGGTGTCAGTGGTTCTGGAGAGTGTCAGGTGTCCTGGAGGGTGTCAGGAGCCCTGGAGGGTGTCAGGGGTCCTGGAGGGTGTCAGGGGTCCTGGAGGGTGTCAGGGGTCCTGGAGGGTGTCAGTGGTTCTGGAGTGTGTCAGGGGTCCTGGAGGGTGTCAGGGGTCCTGGAGGGTGTCAGGGGTCCTGGATGGTGTCAGGTGTCCTGGAGGGTGTCAGGGGACCTGAAGGGTGTCAGGGGTCCCGGAGTGTGTCAGGTGTCCTGGAGGGTGTCAGGGGACCTGAAGGGTGTCAGGGGTCTTGGAGGGTGTCAGGTGTCCCGGAGGGTGTCAGGTGTCCTGGAGGGTGTCAGGGGTCCTGGAGGGTGTCAGGGGTCCTGGAGGGTGTCAGGTGTCCTGGAGGGTGTCAGGTGTCCTGGAGGGTGTCAGGGGTCCTGTAGGGTGTCAGGGGTCCTGGAGGGTGTCAGGGGTCCTGGAGGGTGTCAGGGGTCCTGTAGGGTGTCAGGGGTCCTGTAGGGTGTCAGGGGTCCTGGAGGGTGTCAGGGGTCCTGGAGGGTGTCAGGTGTCCTGGAGGGTGTCAGGGGTCCTGGAGGGTGTCAGGGGTCCTGGAGGGTGTCAGGGGTCCTGGTTACATTGCTAGTGAAGCTTCTATAACAATCTGTTCCGCTGGTCAGTTGGAGACGATTGTTTGAGCCAACATCTGTGGGATCATTCGTTCGTCACGTGCTCTCTCTCTCTCTCTCTCTCTCTCTCTCTCTCTCTCTCTCTCTCTCTCTCTCTCTCTCTCCGGGTTCCTCTGGCTGGTCCATAATAACACTAGTCGACCATCACATCTCGAAGGTAAAACCTTTTTTACGTCTCATCAAAAATATTTTTATTGTAAATACAAAACTTGCACGACGAATAGAGTCGAGGACAGATCTCTTAATGCTGTAAAACATCTTGTCCTCCTCCTTCCCAAAACCCTTCGTTTTACCTAATTTTATTAGTCCTCTTTATTACACTTCAATCCTTTATCTGGTTTATGTATTCTGGTTCATCACGGCTGTGTTATTCTTAACTCTTCATCATTAAATTTGACCTTACATTAACTCTTTAAGACATGAATGGTGGTAATCCTATCAAATTTAATCTTTTAATTATACCTTCAGTACTCCTCCTCCTCCGCCCGGTAACTGACGAAGGCAGATCGAGCCCAGGGATTACAATTAATCCAGAGGTCTCTAGGATACTACCGGGGAAGAGGGATTACACGAGTTTTATATATATATATATATATATATATATATATATATATATATATATATATATATATATATATATATATATATATATATATATATATATATATATATATGTGTGTGTGTGTGTGTGTGTGTGTGTGTGTGTTTGTGCTTAGCGGTAGGGAGCTGAAGTTATCTACAAAGCTGCACGTATATCGAGCAGTGATCCTCGCCACCCTGCTGTACGACAGTGAGACATGAGTCACATACAGGAGGCACCTCAAGGCACTTGAAAACTTTCACCATCGTAGTCTACGGTCCATCCTCCGAGTTGCTGGGCAGACAAGAGAACAAATGCCAGTATTCTTGCTGACACCAACTGTAGGAACCATGTTACCCGCATGGACAACAGTAGACTGCCAAAACAGCTACTTTACAGTCACCTAACGAATGGTAAACCTAAAACTGGCGGGCAACTGAAAAGGTATAAGCTTACGTTTATGATAAACCTGAAAAAGTGCCAAATCGACCCTCTCACCTGGGAGACGATCACTCCACACCGTAACGCTTGGAGAAGCACCACATGAGAAGGTGTCAATACTTTCGATTTAGCCCGACTGCATACCCAGGCAGACAAGCGCCAGCGCCGGGAAGACAGCACCGCCACCCTTCCCGCACTAGTTGTAGCCCTCCACATGTGCAACATCTGTGGACGACCCTGCAGGTCCCGTATCGGTCTCTCAAGTCACCCCAGACTTCACCAACGAAAGTTACATCTTTGATATCTCATATCATTGTATCATAGCTGGATGATCGTCATACTCGATTCTGAGTGACAGATAAGTAGTATTAGTAGTGTGTTTGTGTGTGTCATGTTCGGGACCATTCAGTTGCATCTTATCCCTGGATCTCTGTAAGTGATGGTAGCTCCAGAATTCCAGATGGAGGGATTGTCTTAATGTCGCGTGTCCTTCCCCCTCATCATCCTTAAGACCATCTCTCCTAGAACCTGGAGCCTCCACTAGAAGTTGGCTGGAACCATCCTCGTGGACCTGGAGCCTCCACTAGAAGTTGGCTGGAACCATCCCTGTGGAACTGGAGCCTCCACTAGAAGTTGGCTGGAACCATCCTCGTGGAACTGGAGCCTCCACTAGAAGTTGGCTGGAACCATCCTCGTGGAACCTGGAGCCTCCACTAGAAGTTGGCTGGAGCCATCCCCGTGGAACTGGAGCCTCCACTAGAAGTTGGCTGGAACCATCCTCGTGGAACCTGGGGCCTCCACTAGAAGTTGGCTGGAACCATCCCCGAAAAACCTGGAGCCTCCATTAGAAGTTGGCTGGAACCATCCTCGTGGAACTGGAGCCTCCACTAGAAGTTGGCTGGAACCATCCCCGTGGAACTGGAGCCTCAACTAGAAGTTGGCTGGAACCATCCCCGTGAAACTGGAGCCTCCACCAGAAGTTGGCTGGAACCATCCCCGAAAAACCTGGAGCCTCCACTAGAAGTTGGCTGGAACCATCCTCGTGGAACTGGAGCCTCCACTAGAAGTTGGCTGGAACCATCCCCGTGGAACTGGAGCCTCCACTAGAAGTTGGCTGGAACCATCCTCGTGGACCTGGAGCCTCCACTAAAAGTTGGCTGGAACCATCCCTGTGGAAGTGGAGCCTCCACTAGAAGTTGGCTGGAACCATCCCCGTGGAACTGGAGCCTCCACCAGAAGTTGGCTGGAACCATCCTCGTGGAACTGGAGCCTCCACTAGAAGTTGGCTGGAACCATCCCCGTGGAACTGGAGCCTCCAATAGAAGTTGGCTGGAACCATCCTCGTGGACCTGGAGCCTCCACTAAAAGTTGGCTGGAACCATCCCTGTGGAAGTGGAGCCTCCACTAGAAGTTGGCTGGAACCATCCTCGTGGAACTGGAGCCTCCACTAGAAGTTGGCTGGAACCATCCTCGTGGAACCTGGAGCCTCCACTAGAAGTTGGCTGGAACCATCCCCGAAAAACCTGGAGCCTCCACTAGAAGTTGGCTGGAACCATCCTCGTGGAACTGGAGCCTCCACTAGAAGTTGGCTGGAACCATCCCCGTGGAACTGGAGCCTCCACTAGAAGTTGGCTGGAACCATCCCCGAAAAACGTGGAGCCTCCATTAGAAGTTGGCTGGAACCATCCTCGTGGAACTGGAGCCTCCACTAGAAGTTGGCTGGAACCATCCCCGTGGAACTGGAGCCTCAACTAGAAGTTGGCTGGAACCATCCCCGTGAAACTGGAGCCTCCACCAGAAGTTGGCTGGAACCATCCCCGAAAAACCTGGAGCCTCCACTAGAAGTTGGCTGGAACCATCCTCGTGGAACTGGAGCCTCCACTAGAAGTTGGCTGGAACCATCCCCGTGGAACTGGAGCCTCAACTAGAAGTTGGCTGGAACCATCCCCGTGGAACTGGAGCCTCCACTAGAAGTTGGCTGGAACCATCCCCGTGGAACTGGAACCTCCACTAGAAGTTGGCTGAAACCATCCCCGAGGAGCTGGAGCCTCCACTAGAAGTTGGCTGGAACCATCCCCGAGGAACTGGAGCCTCCACTAGTAGTTGGCTGGAACCATCCCTGTGGAACTGAAGCCTCCACTAGAAGTTGGCTGGAACCATCCCCGTGGAACTGGAGCCTCCACTAGTAGTTGGCTGGAACCATCCTCGTGGAACTGGAGCCTCCACTAAAAGTTGGCTGGAACCATCCCCGAGGAACCTGGAGCATCCACTAGTAGTTGGCTGGAACCATCCCCGCTGAACTGGAGCCTCCACTAGAAGTTGGCTGGAACCATCCCCAAAGAACCTGGAGCCTCCACTAGAAGTTCGCTGGAACCATCACTGTGGAACTGGAGCCTCCACTAGAAGTTGGCTGGAACCATCCCCGTGGAACTGGAGCCTCCACTAGAAGTTGGCTGGAACCATCCTCGTGGAACTGGAGCCTCCACTAGAAGTTGGCTGGAACCATCCCCGAGGAACCTGGAGCTTCCACTAGAAGTTGGCTGGATCCGTCCCCGTGGAGCTGGAGCCTCCACTAGAAGTTGGCTGGAACCATCCTCGTGGAACTGGAGCCTCCACTAGAAGTTGGCTGGAATCATCCTCGTGGAACTGGAGCCTCCACTAGAAGTTGGCTGGAACCATCCCCGAGGAACCTGGAGCCTCCACTAGTAGTTGGCTGGAACCATCCCTGTGGAACTGCAGCCTCCACTAGAAGTTGGCTGGAACCATCCCTGTGGTACTGGAGCCTCCACTAGAAGTTGGCTGGAACCATGCACGAGGAACCTGGAGCCTCCACTAGAAGTTGGCTAGAACCATCCCCGTGGAACCTGGTGGAGCCTCGTAATGATCAGCACTGGAGCCTCAACGAGCAGCTGGCAGGGAGAAGAGGCCGCCGTGTGGTCCCCGCCGCCCATGGGGAGAAAACCTTAATATCCTGTAATTTACTGTTAAAGTTTGTTATGGCGGTGAGGAAGGTGGTGTTGTGTTGCCAAGTTTACGACACATGAACTTTTGAGAGGTGCCGCCTTACTAACACACCAGTACAGTATATCGTGATGAGCAACACTACAAACTTTCTAAACTAATTTCCGGATTAGTTATTGCGACAGGGTGCATTTTTCTCGACGTAAAGATTACACGGAGAAGTATTTGTCACAGTCGGGTCGCCAAAAAAAAAAAATGCCTGTCTTTGAGAAAATATTGAGTGTTGGTGAGTTGAAAATTTGGTGGTGTTTGACTTCAAGATTCTCACAGACGCACAAGATGTTGAAGGGTTTTCAGACACTTTCTTAGCGATATTTGGTACACATATTTCAGGTCTCCAGTATAACCTGATGGTAAAAACGATATCACCTTTTATTTTAGACTTATCTTTGAGGTTAATGAAGATTGTATGATTAACTGTTGATAGGTATGGTGTGTAAGTTACTGAGGAAGGAGAACTAAATAAACAAATGACTCTCTCTCTCTCTCTCTCTCTCTCTCTCTCTCTCTCTCTCTCTCTCTCAACACTCAAAGCCAGTACACATCCTTACCGAGCTTTAAAACGTACAAAAAATCAAATAAATAAACATTTCCCTGTATTATATTGTTACAAGCAGGTGTAATTAATTTGCATACTGATCACAACATTTGCATGGCATCTGTTGTATTAAATTTGTCATACATTCGGCGCTGTAATGAAGCGTGATATATACAGTGTGTTAGAGTAATTCTGACACACCGTCCGGCTAATATGAAACGAATTGTCCTGAAATTTTTTAAAACAAAAGTCATGTGTGTGTTAGTACTGATGATTTCAAAGCAATTATATATAGGAATAGGTGTTTTGTTCTCGGTGTGTGTGTGTGTGTGTGTGTGTGTGTGTGTGAAGGGTCAAACCTCTCGAGGTAAAAGGTCAATGGGGCCAAAGTTAACGGGGTCAAGGATCATGGAGTCAAATGTCACGGAGTCATCTCACTGGTTCAAAGGTCATGGGGTCAAAGGCCACGGGGGCAAATATCACGGGGTCAAAGGTCACGGGGGTCAAAAGTAACGGGGTCAAATCTCACTGGGTTAAAGGTCATGTGGGTTAAATGCTACGGGGTCAAATTTCACAGTGGTCAAAGTTTACGAGGTCAAAAGTCACGGATGTAAAATTTCACTAGGTCGCCTCATTAATTATGCATAATGAAAGATGCTTGGAAGGAGACATTAATGAGAAGAAAATTACCAGAAAGTGAGAGAGATAGAGAGAGAGAGAGAGAGAGAGAGAGAGAGAGAGAGGAATTGATTCTCTCTTTTATAACCAAGAGAGAGAGAGGGGGAGAGAGAGATTAACGAGAGAGAAAGGAGAAAAAGACTATACAGTATTAAGAGAAAGAGATGAGGAAAGTGAAGAAAGAAAGAGAAGAGAGAAAAAGGCAGGTTAAGAGAAAGAGAGAAAATAATCGAAGGTGACAAAGAGAAAAAAGAAAATGAGTGACAGGAGGCGGTGATTGTGAGTGATTGTGAGTTACAGACAAGAATTATATGGACTCTCTCTCTCTCTCTCTCTCTCTCTCTCTCTCTCTCTCTCTCTCTCTCACACTCTCCCTCTCTCACTTACTTTCTTTCTCTTATCTCTCTTTTCTATCTCTCCTTATCTCTCGGTTATAAATAAAGAGAATCAATCCCTTCCCCACCTCTCTCTCTCTCTCTCTCTCTGACAGTGACCTACGCGACATTACACCACAATTTCACGCTCTGGAAGTTCAGGGGTAAACTGGGTGATACACGGACGGACGGACGGACAGACAGACAGACAGACAGACAGACAGACAGACAGACAGACAGACAGACAGACAGATAGATAGATAGATAGTACCCCAAAGCTAAGTACTTTAACCATTGCTATTTATTATATACCTAAACGACATAGATATCGGCGTACACAGCAACATAAGTAACTTTGCTGACGACACTAAAATAGGACGCATGATCTGACGAGGACTCCGCAAAAATACAGGAAGATCTAAACAAATTTTTCGCATGGTCTAAAATTGCTAGATGAAATTTAATGTGGACAAATGTAAAGTACTTAGTCTAGGAGATGTAAACAGAGAAACCACATACCAGATGAACAACGATGTTATAGAGAAATCTGACTGTGAGAAAGACTTCGGGATAATGATAAGTAGGAATCTTAAACGTAGACAACAATGTGTTATTGCTCTAAACAAGGCTAACAAAGTACTCACATTCATACAAAGGAGTGTTAGTTACAAGACTAGCGAGGTCACCCTAAAACTATATCTTACGCTTGTGAAACCTCACTTGGATTACGCAGTTCAGATGTGGTCACCGTACTACAGAATGGATATAGAATCCCTAGAAATAATTCAGAGGAGAATGACAAGACTAATCCCGGGCATTAGGAACCTTGAGTACAGAATCTGCACTCCCTCGAAAGACGTATGAGTGAGGGGCGATATGATCGAGGTGTATAAATGGAAATCAGGTGCTGAACAAAGGTACTCAAACTATCCCTCAACTGCCTCTTCAAACTATTAAAGTTTGCCCTTCTGAAATCTGGGACTTTAGTGGAATTTTCCTTACGGCTGCCCTGAAAATCTAACTGGAATCTAATTTCTTTGTGATCGCTGTTTGCAAGTTTGTTCCCTACCTCGACATTACTAATGAGGTTTTCTCTGTTCGACAGAACTAAATCGAGTACAGTATATTATTACCCCGGGTGGGTTCGGTTATATGTTGACTTGGGAAACAGTCCTGGATCGTTTCGAGAAAATCCTCTGATTCTGGGTTACCCATAAGGTCAGTCCAATCTATTTGGCCAAGGTAAAGTCGCCTACTATACAGACTTTGTTGTGTATGGAAGCCTTGCGCATTTCATCCCAGATAAGTCGCTCATTGACTCTATCAAGATTGGGAGGTCTATATATTACTCCTGTGATTAATTTTTCCCTACCATCGATTAATTCTATCCAAATTGTTTCTGTATTCCGCTCAGTTTTTATTTCCTTGTTTATTTCACACTTCAGGTTATCCCTGACATAGACTGCTACTCCGCCTCCTTTCCTGGTCTGCCTTCCGGTATGGAACAATTTGTAATCTGCAATTTGGTATTCGACAGGTAACTCATGTGAGTCTAGGTTGATCCATGTTTCAGTGAATGCTATTATATCGATTATTTCGGTACATACCAAGGCCCTAATATCATCCATTTTGTTTCTCATACTTCTACTGTTCGCGTAGTAGACATTTAAGTTAGTCGTGTTCTGAGTCCTCCCTTTACCGAGTTTAGGTCTTAACTCGCTGTCTAATTTAGTTTTGTCATCATTCCTAACACTATTTCTCTGTAACCTTTTACTTTGTTTACCCGCTCCCACTGCAGTCTCCTCCACCCCCGTGCCCATATGTTCCCCTAGTAGTTTAAAGACTTCGATATCTTTTGAACTGCCCCCTCCAGAGACCCAGCCAGGGTTGCCACCCCCTCCCGAGACAGGTGCACCCCATCGCTAGCATAAAGGTCCCTTCTGCTGTAGAAGTTGTCCCAGTTGTCAATGAATGGGACTGATATTGACTTGCAATATCTGTCAAGATGGTCGTTGACACCAGCTGCCCTTGACAGCCATTCACTGCCAACTCTCCTTCTAGGCAGGACACAGCATATGATAGGGATCCCTCCCTTAGTCCGAATACGATCTATAGCTGCCTTGAACTTATCAAGAAGCTCTTCACTCCTACACCGGCCAATATCGTTGCCTCCTGCACCGAGGCAGATAATGGGTTTGTTCCCATTACCAGACAAGATATTGTCCATCCTGTCAACTATATCCCCCATCCCAGCTCCTGGCAAACACACCCTCATCCTATTTTTGTTTTTACCACAAAAAGCCCTGTCCAAGTACCTTACCTGTGAGTCATCAACAATTAAAGTTTTTATACCTCCCTTGTCAGCCCTGTCCCTGACTGTACTAACGTCCAATTCGTCTATCAAGGGACTGAACGAGTTGGTACACTTAGTTGTTGATGTCGTTGTTGACGTATCCTTGGTGTGTTTTTTCATCACCAGTTTGGTCGTCCCTCTCCTCACAACCTTCCACTCGTCTGAGTTTCCGTCAGACACTGGCTTTCCTTGTCTCTCCTCTTCCTTCATCCTCGCCATCTCTTCCTTTAATTTCAGGTTCTCCAACGTGGCCCTCTCCAATTCTTCCTTGGCCCTCTCCAGCTTGGCCAACAAACTCGCACACCCCAGACCACACAGCAGTGTTCCTAGGTGACCTCACCTGGGTAGCTTCTTAACCCCTGATAATCCGCCAACCGAAAGTTCTTATAACCACCACCATCACAACCACCTCCATCAAAAAAACCATCACAACCACCATCACAACCACCACCATCAAAACAACCATCACAGCCAAACCCTCCAGCCACCACCATCACCCCAGCAACCAAACCCCCTACAACCACCACCATCACCCCAGCAACCAGCTACCATAATTATTACAACCAGCCATACGTAATAATGGGAGCCTTGAGAGGGACGGGTCAACCATCTTGTTTATGTCGCGATGGTAAACAAAATTATGGTGTTGGTGAGATTAGAGAGGGGAGGAAAACTCTCTCTCTCTCTCTCTCTCTCTCTCTCTCTCTCTCTCTCTCTCTCTCTCTCTCTCTCTCTCTCACACACACAAACACCCTGGAATTAAGGATGGAGGGGGAAGAGGAGGCGAGATGGGTAAAGAGGGTGGAAGGGGTAGGTATGGATAGAGGAAGAGGTGGAGGGGTGGAGTTGGAGAGGGGGTGGAAGTGAAGAGGGATAGTAGAAGTGGAAGGAGGGGAGGGGAATGGGGCAAAGGTGGAGGTGGATAGAGGCGTAGGGGAGGGAGGAGGTGGGGGGGGGGTGGGAGGTGTGGGGCGGGTACAGGTAAAATGGGTGGGTGGAGGGGAGGGAAGAGGTAGAGGGAGGGAAGAGGTAGAGGGGAGGGAAGAGGTGGAGGGTTGGGAAGAAGTGGAAGGGGGGGGGAAGAGGTGGAGGGGAGTAGAAGTGAGTGGGGGAGAGGTGTGGGGTGGGTCACCATCGCCACCCTGAGTAAACAAATCAGGTGAAGCAATATCATCACTACCTGCCCACCTGTCCTCGCTCACCTCACCTCACCTCACCTCACCTCACCTCACCCCAGGCCAGGACAACCTCACATCACACACACACACACATACACACACACACACACAGCACACACACAGCACACACACACACACACACAGCACACACACACACACACCACACACACACACACACACACACACAGCACACACACACACACAGCACACACAGCACACATACACACACACACACACACACAGCTCTTTCAATAAACCGTTAATTATTATTATTATTATTATTTAGCACACACACACACAGCACACACACAGCACACACACACAGCACACACACACACACACACACACACACACAGCACGCTAACTAGGACAAATCGTTATTAAAGGCGACAGTAACCGAGCAATTGTGGAGAGAAGGCTTGGTGCTGGGAGCCTTGTTATGGCGTATAAAGGTGATTTTCGACCCTGCTCTCTATTGTACCTCAGAACCACTACTCTCATTTGGTAAGGAGGGAGGGGGTGAGGTGGGGGGGGGTGAGGAGTGAGGGGAGGAGGTGAGAAGGAAGGGGGGAAAGGGGCGGGAGGAGGAAAGGGGTAGGGGGATTAATAGGATTTTATTGAGTTAATGTATGATCTCTCTCTCTCTCTCTCTCTCTCTCTCTCTCTCTCTCTCTCTCTCTCTCTCTCTCTCTCTCTCTCTACTGTATCACTTAACAACTAAAAGAAATAATCCCATGAAATAATTCTCAAAAAATAAAGATAAAAATAACCATATGTTTTCCTTTAGTGTTTGTGTTCACCGGCCGTCCGTGTTTGTGTTCACCGGCCGTCCGTGTTTGTGTTCGCCGGCCGTCCGTGCTTGTGTTCACCGGCCGTCCGTGTTTGTGTTCACCGGCCGTCCGTGTTTGTGTTCACCGGCCGTCCGTGTTTGTGTTCGCCGGCCGTCCGTGTTTGTGTTCACCGGCCGTCCGTGTTTGTGTTCACCGGCCGTCCGTGTTTGTGTTCGCCGGCCGTCCGTGCTTGTGTTCACCGGCCGTCCGTGTTTGTGTTCACCGGCCGTCCGTGTTTGTGTTCACCGGCCGTCCGTGTTTGTGTTCGCCGGCCGTCCGTGTTTGTGTTCACCGGCCGTCCGTGTTTGTGTTCACCGGCCGTCCGTTTCTGTGTTCACCGGCCGTCCGTGTCTGTGTTCACCGGCCGTCCGTGTTTGTGTTCACCGGCCGTCCGTGTTTGTGTTCACCGGCCGTCCGTGTTTGTGTTCGCCGGCCGTCCGTGTATGTGTTCACCGGCCGTCCGTGTCTGTGTTCACCGGCCGTCCGTGTTTGTGTTCACCGGCCGTCCGTGTTTGTGTTCACCGGCCGTCCGTGTTTGTGTTCGCCGGCCGTCCGTGTTTGTGTTCACCGGCCGTCCGTGTTTGTGTTCACCGGCCGTCCGTTTCTGTGTTCACCGGCCGTCCGTGTCTGTGTTCACCGGCCGTCCGTGTTTGTGTTCACCGGCCGTCCGTGTCTGTGTTCACCGGCCGTCCGTGTTTGTGTTCACCGGCCGTCCGTGTTTGTGTTCACCGGCCGTCCGTGTTTGTGTTCACCGGCCGTCCGTGTCTGTGTTCACCGGCCGTCCGTGTCTGTGTTCACCGGCCGTCCGTGTTTGTGTTCACCGGCCGTCCGTGTTTGTGTTCACCGGCCGTCCGTGTTTGTGTTCACCGGCCGTCCGTGTCTGTGTTCACCGGCCGTCCGTGTCTGTGTTCACCGGCCGTCCGTGTTTGTGTTCACCGGCCGTCCGTGTCTGTGTTCACCGGCCGTCCGTGTTTGTGTTCACCGGCCGTCCGTGTTTGTGTTCACCGGCCGTCCGTGTTTGCTTTACTTATAACTGAAAAAATATATATATACATTCTAACCTCTCAAAGACTATATAGTGTATAATTCACTTGTAATCGGTATAATTCACTTGTAATCGGTATAATTCACTAGTAATTGGTATAATTCACTAGTAATCGGTATAATTCACTAATAATCGGAATAATTCACTAGTAATCGGTAGAATTCACTTGTAATCGGTATAATTCACTAGTAATTGGTATAATTCACTTGTAATCGGTATAATTCACTAGTAATTGGTATAATTCACTAGTAATCGGTATAATTCACTAGTAATCGGTATAATTCACTAATAATCGGAATAATTCACTAGTAATCGGTAGAATTCACTTGTAATCGGTATAATTCACTAGTAATTGGTATAATTCACTTGTAATCGGTATAATTCACTAGTAATTGGTATAATTCACTAGTAATCGGTATAATTCACTAGTAATCGGTATAATTCACTAGTAATCGGTATAATTCACTAGTAATCGGTATAATTCACTAATAATCGGAATAATTCACTAGTAATCGGTAGAATTCACTAGTAATCGGTATAATTCACTTGTAATAGGTAGAATTCACTTGTAATCGGTATAATTCCATTGTAATCGGTATAATTCACTTGTGATCGGTATAATTCACTAGTAATCGGTATAATTCACTTGTAATCGGTATAATTCACTTGTAATCGGTATAATTCACTAGTAATCGGTATAATTCACTTGTAATCGGTATAATTCACTAGTAATCGGTATAATTCACTAGTAATCGGTATAATTCCATTGTAATCGGTATAATTCACTTGTGATCGGTATAATTCACTAGTAATCGGTATAATTCACTTGTAATCGGTATAATTCACTAGTAATCGGTATAATTCACTTGTAATCGGTATAATTCACTAGTAATCGGTATAATTCACTTGTAATCTGTGAAGATAAAATAGCCATTTCAGCCTTTGAGATCTATATACCATTAAAACTCCCTTGTAATAGGTCGAGACATTCATGTAGTCATTTGATTACCTTAAAAATATACCTATTTAATACTGGGTTATATCTGTAGCCCCTGCCTCTATCTGTAGCCCTTGCCTCTACCTGTAGCCCCTGCCTCTACCTGTAGCCCCTGCCTCTATCTGTAGCCCCTGCATCTATCTGTAGCCCTTGCCTCTACCTGTAGCCCTTGCCTCTACCCGTAGCCCCTGCCTCTACCCGTAGCCCCTGCCTCTATCTGTAGCCCTTGCCTCTACCTGTAGCCCTTGCCTCTACCCGTAGCCCCTGCCTCTACCTGTAGCCCCTGCCTCTACCTGTAACCCCTGCCTCTACCTGTAGCCCCTGCCTCTACCTGTAGCCCCAGCCTCTACCTCTAGCCCCAGCTTCTACCTCTAGCCTCAGCCTCTACCTCTAGCCCCTGCCTCTACCTGTAACCCCTACCTCTATCTGTAATCCCTGCCTTTACTTGTAGCCCCAGCCTCTACCTGTAGCCCCAGCCTCTACCCGTAGCCCCAGTCTCTACCTGTAACCCCTGCCTCTACCTGTAGCCCCAGCCTCTACCTGTAGCCCCTGCCTCTACCTGTAATCCCTGTCTTTACCTGTAGCCCCTGCCTCTACCTGTAGCCCCTGCCTCTACCTGTAACCCCTGCCTCTACCTGTAGCCCCTGCCTCTACCTGTAACCCCTGCCTCTACCTGTAGCCCCTGCCTCTACCTGCAACCCCTGCCTCTACCTGTAGTCCCTGCCTCTACCTGTAATCCCTGCCTCTACCTGTAGCCCCTGCCTCTACCTGTAGCCCCAGCCTCTACTTGTAGCCCCAACCTCTACCTGTAAACCCTGCCTCTACTTGTAACCCCTGCCTCTACCTGTAGCCCCAGCCTCTACGTGTAACCCCTACCTCTACCTGTAACACCTGCCTCTACCTGTAGCCCCAGCCTCTACTTGTAGCTCCAACCTCTACCTGTAGCCCCTGCCTCTACCTGCAGCCCTTGCCTCTACCTGTAACCCCTGCCTCTACCTGTAATCCCTGCCTCTACCTGTAACCCCTGCCTCTACCTGTAACCCCTGCCTCTACCTGTAGCCCCAGCCTCTACCTGTAACCCCTACCCCTATCTCTACCTGTAACCCCTGCCTCTACCTGTAACCCCTGCCTCTACCTGTAACCCCTGCCTCCACCTGTAACCCCTGCCTCTACCTGTAACCCCTGCCTCTACCTGTAACCCCTGCCTCCACCTGTAACCCCTGCCTCTACCTGTAACCCCTGCCTCCACCTGTAACCCTTGCCTCTACCTGTAACCCCAGCCTCTACCTGTAGCCCCAGCCTCTACCTGTAGTCCCTGCCTCTACCTGTAACCTCTGCCTCCACCTGTAACCCCTACCTCTACCTGTAACCCCTGCCTCTACCTGTAACCCCTGCCTCTACCTGTAGCCCCTACCTCTACCTGTAACCCCTACCTCTACCTGTAACCCCTGCCTCTACCTGTAACCCCTGCCTCTACCTGTAGCCCCAGCCTCTACCTGTAACCCCTACCCCTATCTCTACCTGTAGTCCCTGCCTCTACCTGTAACCTCTGCCTCCACCTGTAACCCCTGCCTCTACCTGTAACCCCTGCCTCTACCTGTAACCCCTGCCTCTACCTGTAACCCCTGCCTCTACCTGTAATCCCAGCCTCTACCTGTAACCCCTACCCCTATCTCTACCTGTAGTCCCTGCCTCTACCTGTAACCTCTGCCTCCACCTGTAACCCCTGCCTCTACCTGTAACCCCTACCTCTACCTGTAACCCCTGCCTCTACCTGTAACCCCTGCCTTTACCTGTAAACCCTGCCTCTACCTGTAAACCCTGCCTCTACCTGTAACCCCTGCCTCTACCTGTAGCCCCTGCCTCTACCTGTAAACCCTGCCTCTACCTGTAGCCCCAGCCTCTACCTGTAACCCCTACCTCTACCTGTAGCCCCTGCCTCTACCTGTAACCCCTGCCTCTACCTGTAGCCCCAGCCTCTACCTGTAACCCCTACCTCTACCTGTAGCCCCTGCCTCTATCTGTAACCCCTGCCTCTACGTGTAGCCCCTGTCTTTACCTGTAGCCCCTGCCTCTACCTGTAGCCCCTGCCTCTACCTGTAATCCCTGTCTTTACCTGTAGCCCCAGCCTCTACCTGTAGCCCCAGCCTCTACCTGTAACCCCTGCCTCTACCTGTAGCCCCAGCCTCTACCTGTAACCCCTGCCTCTACCTGTAGCCCCTGCCTCTACCTGTAGCCCCTGCCTCTACCTGTAGCCCCAGCCTCTACCTGTAGCCCCAGCCTCTACCTGTAGCCCCTGCCTCCACCTGTAACCCCTACCTCTACCTGTAACCCCTGCCTCTACCTGTAATCCCTGCCTCTACCTGTAATCCCAGCCTCTACCTGTAACCTCTACCCCTATCTCTACCTGTAGCCCCTGCCTTTACCTGTAAACCCTGCCTCTACCTGTAAACCCTGCCTCTACCTGTAGCCCCTACCTCTACCTGTAGCCCCAGCCTCTACCTGTAACCCCTGCCTCTACCTGTAACCCCTGCCTCTACCTGTAATCCCTGCCTCTACCTATAACCCCTGCCTCTACCTGTAACCCCTACCCCTATCTCTACCTGTAACCCCTGCCTCTATATGTAATCCCTGCCTTTACCTGTAGCCCCAGCATTCTACCTGTAGCCCCAGCTTGTACCTGTAGCCCCTGCCTCTATCTGTAGCCCCTGCCTCTACCTGTAGCCCCAGCCTCTACCTGTAGCCCCAGCCTCTACCTGTAGCCCCTGCCTCTATCTGTAATCCCTGCCTTTACCTGTAGCCCCAGCCTCTACCTGTAGCCCCAGCCTCTACCTGTAACCCCAGCCTCAACCTGTAGCCCCTGCCTCTACCTGTAGCCCCTGCCTCTACCTGTAGCCCCTGCCTCTACCTGTAGCCCCTGCCTCTACCTGTAGCCCCTGCCTCTATCTGTAATCCCTGCCTCTACCTGTAGCCCCAGCCTCTACCTGTAGCCCCAGCCTCTACCTGTAACCCGTACCTCTACCTGTAGCCCCAGCCTCTACCTGTAACTAATTAAACTTCCGTCATTAGGACCTCCTTAATGGGGGTCAGCCAAGACGGGAGAGGGCGAGAGAATTTACCTTTTCTCAAATAGGTCTCTTAAAGAGTTCTCTATTGTGAGAGAACTCTTTTCCCATAATGAAATTGTCTCCCTGAGCGTTTTCTATAGGGGTGTGTGTCTCTTATACTGGTTGACACACACACACACACACACACACACACACACACACACACACACACAGTCTACTTTGTTAGGACTTTGTTTTTGAGTGGGCATTTGCCAGTATCTATCAGTCAATTGATCCACAGCAATTTGGCAATCTGAGGACCTCCTCTACATCGCACTGCTTGGTGAGCTTTCTGGGTTTTCTGCACAAAAACTTGCAGAAACGTAAGACATCACTGGCCGTTGCCCTTGTTGACTTCAGGAAGGCCTTTCACCTTGTTGATCACTGCACTGTTATCAACAAGGCTATTGCACTAGGGCTGCCCACCAACCTGGTCTCATGGCTCACTGATTTCTTGAGTGTAGGTCGCCAAGCAGTGAGGTATCAGGGCTCGGTCTCTACATTCCAACACCTCACCTGCGGTGTTCCCCAGGGGACCAAGATGGGACCACTGTGCTTCCTCATCCTGATCAACGACGCTCTATCGGACACTCCTCACAGGTAGAAGTACGTGGATGACTGCACTGTGGGGGTTTCAGTGGACAACACCGCACCAGACTACTCATCGCTCCAAGTCACCCTGGACAGGCTACAGGCATGGACTACGGAGAACAAGGTCACCATCAACCACACCAAAACCGTAGTCATGCACATCAATACCGCCACCACTCCAGTGCAAGCCCCAGCAGTCACAGTGGGTGCCCATCCTCTCCAGCTGGTGCAGTCTGCCAAACTCCTGGGTGTAACTATAGACAACAAACTGGACTGGAAGGACCATGTAAATAACACAGTCAGGGCAGCCTCGTACCGTCTCTACATGCTACAACGACTTAGGTCACTTGGGACACCCACGCCAGAGCTGAGGACCATCTACAACGCCTTTATTCTCCCCAAACTAACGTATGCGTCACCAGCCTGGTCGTCTTCTCTCAACTCCACCCAACAACGTCAGCTAGAGAAGGTACAGAAAAGGGCCTGCAGAATCATGCTCGGTGCAGACTACTCCGGCTACACCAACGCTCTCTCCACCCTGGAAATGCCATCCCTCATTGACCTCCACCACCCAGCACTGGAAAGGTTTGGCAGTGGACTACTGCACCACCCTCGTCATCGCCACCTCCTGCAGTCCCCCGCCCACCTCGCACAGTCCACCACTACAACAAAATTCAGCCCATAAGAGCCCGCACCGATAGATATAAGAACAGCACCATCCCATCTATTGTTAAGATAATAAACAACTCCTGATTTATGTACTGCACAGCCCTGTAAATGTATTCAACGCATATTATATCATTATGTCTAAATCAAATGTAAGTTTGTATATTTTCAGCCACCGGCTGCAACTCTATTAATAAACCGTTTATTATTATTATTGTTACACACACACACACACACACACACACACACACACACACAGTCCAAAAAAGATTAAAATATAGATAGATAGACAGTCATTATGGTGTGTTGTTGAAAAGTTTAGCGGCGTCTTATTGTTTCTTGTGAGCTGAAGACAACACACTTCTTCTTCTTCTTCGACTGTGAGTGAGATGAACGAATGAAATGTTACCTACTCTCTCCTCCTCCCCTCCTCCTCCCCTCCTCCTCCCCTCCTCTACTAATTGGACAAATCCCTCCTCCCTCATCTCCACCACCTCCTCCCTCATCTCCACCACCTCCTCCACCCTAACCACTCCCACAGTTCCCTTAATCACCTCTCTCTCTCTCTCTCTCTCTCTCTCTCTCTCTAAATCATCGAATATTATCGTCTCTTGTCATTTCTCTGATTTAAGTCAACAAGAGACGTCCAGTCATCTCTTTTTTTGGTCTGTTCCAGAGAATAACCTAACCTAACCTCCTCCCCATTTCACAGAGATTTGACAAGAGAAGCGAATTTTGTTTCACGGAACATTGGGCCTCTGACGTCATGAACGGTTAGCCAATCAGAAGGTGTCCTTGTGAGTGTGACGTCACCGCAGCCGACCAATCACAGCGAATTATCGATGCAGAGGGTGAATAATTTTGCTTCGTGATTGGAGGAGGATTTTGATGGGCACTTTTTTTCTTTTTTTATTCTTTTCTTATTTTCTTGGGATTTATGATTCGCTTATAGAGCTACGTTGAGGAAACAGAGAGAGAGTGAGAGAGAGAGAGAGAGGGAGAGGGAGAGAGAGAGAGAGAGAGAGAGAGAGGTCCTTGACTTGCCACTAATTCAACTCTTTTGATAAGGTTGACTTTTATAATATTTTTTTTTTAACGTCTGACCCACCTTAACCCACCCTGACCCACCTTAACCCACCCTGACCCACCCTGACAATCCCTGACCCACCTTAACCCACCCTGACTCACCTTAACCCACTGTTTATAATATCGATCCTAAGAGATAAAAGAATTCTCTCTCTCTCTCTCTCTCTCTCTCTCTCTCTCTCTCTCTCTCTCTCTCTCTTACACACTGAGTAAAAATTATACTGCTGCTTCACCCAATCAGGAGGGGGTGAGGGGGAGGGGGAGGGGAGGGGGGTGAGGGGAGGGGTGAGGGGGAGGGAGGTGAGGGGGGTGAGGGGAGGGGGTGAGGGGAGGGGGTGAGGGGTGAGGGGGAGGGGAGAGGGGGGTGGTTGTGGGAGGTGGTGGAGGGGTGACTGAGGGAGGAGGGGGTGAAGGGTGTTGGGAAAGGGAGGGGGGTGGTTGTGGGGGATGGTGGAGGGGTGAATGAGGGAGGAGGGGGTGAGGGGTATTGGGGAGGGAGGAGGGGGTGAGGGGAAGGAGTGACAGGAAGAATGAGGGAGGTATAGGAAGGGTGAGGAGGATATGGAAGGTGAGGGAGGGGGAAGAGAGGAGGGGGTGATGAGTGAGGGGGAAGGGATGAGAGGAGGAAAGGAGAGATAAAAGGAAACAGAGAGAGAGAGAAAAAATAAGGAAGATAATGAGATAGAGAGAGCGAAAGAGAAAAACACACGGAATTAATGTTAAAACTGATTGATGCTTGAGACAGACAGACAGACAGACACACAGACAGACAGACACACAGACAGACTTCTACTGTATATCGTTTATTCTGTTCTTGTATTATTATTATTGTTGTTGTTGTTGTTGTTGTTGGTGTTATTGGTGATCCTGGTGTGTGTGTGGATGCATAAAATAAACAATAAACAGGGAAGTGGTAGAAATACAATAACTAGTAAAAAGAAAATGAATGGAAATAAAATGTGAAGAAATATATGAAATAAATTAATAAACAAAAAAGATAATAAGATTAATAAATAAAGATGATAATAAAATAAATTAAATAGCCAAGATAATAAAATAATCCAAATAATTAAAATAAATAAGGTAAATTTTTGCTTGTTGTCAATCTAGGAATTCAAAGTTGAAACTCCACGTGTGTACAGTCCCTCCACGTGTGTACAGTACCTCCACGTGTGTACAGTACCTCCACGTGTGTACAGTACCTCCACGTGTGTACAGTACCTCCACGTGTGTACAGTACCTCCACGTGTCTACAGTACCTCCACGTGTGTACAGTACCTCCACGTGTGTACAGTACCTCCACGTACGAACATACATAATAAAAAGTTAAATATCTCACTTATACGTAATTTGCGCCAGAAATGCCATTGAAGAAAAGTGTCTTAGAATTGTCACATCTATTGATTACAACCATAAAATTAATGATATTCGTTTAGGGACAACAAGTGAATTAATACCATACTTAATACAATAATCAGTAAAGAAAATATATGAGAGAATTAGTAAAATTTATCATTAGTGAAGAATAATTAATAAAGGTGTATCTACATCTTAAGTGAAGTGATTATTTCCCTTATTGGATGTCTGGTACAGGTGACATTATTGACGTTATATGAGACAGACAGACAGACAGACAGACAGACAGACAGACAGACAGACAAAGAAAATGAGAAAAAGATTAGAAAGAGAAAGAAGGAAAGGGACAGATGGAGCGACAGACATATAAAGGTAGAGAGAGAGAGAGAGAGAGAGAGAGAGAGAGAGAGAGAGAGAGAGAGAGACAGTGTGTGTGGAGGGGGGGGGAGGGAGAGAGAGAAGGAGTATGTGTTTGTGTGAGAGAGAGAGACAGAGAGAGATAGAGACTCTTCACATTACAATACAACTCCATTACGATGGCTGTCAGTATAATGCTGTCAACCTGATTTAAATATCGTCATTAAACATCATTTTAGATGGACATGATGAGTCTAATTATTGATAATGATTTAATACTTTTGTTGATTACTATAAATATTTCTGTGTTAATGTACGAAGCATTATTATTATTATTATTATTATTATTATTATTATTATTATTATTATTTTTATCAGTAGTAGTAGTAGTAGTGGTTCGCTGGAACTACCTGATGCGTACTATCCCTGATATCGGACCCCTCCTCCACCCTCTGGAAGAAGCTATCAGTGTCAAGTTCATTCCCAAACTAGTGAAACACCCTGACTTAACCCCAACAGAAAGAACGCTTCTTGCACTTCCACCAAGACTGGGAGGGATGGGACTAACTAATCCAGAGGAGATTGCTGACACTGAACATCAAAATTCACTTAAGCTCACGGCAGCCCTTACGGACCATATAATAGCCCAGAATGCAACAGGGGAAGTGGACACCAGCGAAGTAAATAAGAGTCGTAGGTCCATTACGACAGATCGACAGCACGGCCAAAATGATAAGTTGCAGCAACTGTTGCTGCAGGTTCCAGAAAATTTGAAAAAAAAAGTAGCTATAGCGCAGGTGGGCGCCTCGAACTGGTTAACTACGTTACCGATAAGGGCAAATGGTTTCAGTCTTAATAAACAAGAATTTACAGATGCCATTGCTCTAAGGTATGGTCGGCCAGTAGAAGGTTTGCCCTCCCACTGCGTGTGTGGCTCTTCCTATGACGTTGATCACGCCATGGTCTGCAAGAAGGGGGGCTTCATATGAATGAGGCATGACGAGGTAAGGGATCTCTCAGCAAATACGTTGAAGGAAATCTGCCGGGACGTCATGGTAGAACTGACCCTCCTTCCATTGGATGGCGAGATCTTCCAACACAGGACTTCAAACACATCTAACGAAGCCCGTGTGGACGTCAGTGCTCGAGGATTCTGGACGCGGGGACAGCGAGCTTTCTTGGACATCAGGATTTTTTATCCCATGGCCGCATGTCACCGTAACCTAGCTCTCGATGCTGCACACAGGAGGAACGAGAACGACAAGAGAAGGGCATATGGGGAGAAAATTCAAAACGTTGATCAAGGCAGCTTCACTCCTCTAGTGTTCACAACCTCTGGTGGGATGGGACCAGGTGCAAGATGCTTCTACGCCAGACTTGCGGAGGTGATCTCCAAACACAAGCAGCAGCCCAGAAGTTATGTTACAGCCTGGATGAGATGTCGACTGTCTTTCTCTCTCCTTCGGTCGGCTTTGCTCTGCCTCAGGGGAACGAGAGCTTCTGCCCCAACTCCGACAACTGCTGCAGATATTGACTATGAGGCTACAGTCACTGAATGCCGCATAGATCTGCGGCTCAACTAATTTAACACAGATAGGATAGCTTCTTATGTATTAGGATATTTAATATTAAGGTAAATAAATGGTGGCGAAGGTGTGGCTATTGGGGGAGGCTGGAGGCCACGTTTAAAAAAAAAAAAAAAAGAAAAAAAAAGTAGTAGTAGTAGTTGTACATTATGTATGCACCTACAGTATATGTACATAAGTGACCCGCCGAGGCTCTACAGCTGTGGTCTGAATTCTAAGATCCTTACGCTAGGTTCGTCCCTATACGAGAACACTATATTTACGGTAGAGTATCAGTACAAATTGGAAGTCATTGTGTATGCCATTTATGTACCTGCAGTGTATTTCTAGCTACATAGGTTCACGGGTCTTCATTTATAGGTAAGGTAGTGCCTGACCAGCCTCTGACATTGTCGTTTGTCGTCGTGTTGCGAGTGGGCTGTCTCCTAGACCATTGTTGTGTGTTTATCGTCGTGTTAGCTTCCAGTAAAGGGATATATTTCTGTTTCTGTTCGATATACCAAAGCACTAGCTCACCCCAGTACCTACAGCTGCAAGAATTAAATATTAAATAGTTGATAGGTTAAGATTATTCTAAAGTAGTAGTAATCACACCTCCGTCAGCCGCGGGAGGCGAAAAAATAAGATAATCTCGCGGGAAACTGAGCGAGGAGACAAAAGAGGGCCAAGAAGCGTAGCAGCGTCTGCCACCTGAGATCCAACGTCGCTAAAGTCTTCCCATGTAATTCATACCCTGAGAAAAACCTTGTTCTTCTTCTCAACAACATCCTCGGTCATTATCCCCCAAAATACAACCAAGAAAAGTAAATGCTGTCAAGAGCTCCAGACACAGAGTACAGAATCGTTATCAAACTCGTAAATATCATTAATCTGAGAGAGTAAAGCAGGGCGGGTGTTGGCAGCATTGCAGGGTGGACAGGGGTAACTACACAAGACTGAGAGAGAGGCGGCAACTTTACTACTCGTTCCCCGCTAAGGATCAATGTTGGGAGCAAACTGACGGAACTTTGTTACTTGTATTAAATTTATCTGTAACCCTGAACTTATCTTGCTGTTGTGTGTGTGTGTGTGTGTGTGTGTGTGTGTGTGTGTGTGTGTGTGTGTACGAGAATAATGTAAAACATGTGTGGTTATGTAAAGTGATCCGCCTAGACCTGACGGCGTGTTAGGGGCTACAACACACTGTACAATAAACCTTCAGTACTTACGAAGACAGAGTGGCCGACGTGGCTCTCGACTACCTTCACTTCCCTAGTATAAAGTTAAGTACCCACTCACAGCTGAGGGTGCCCTGGGCGGTAACCAGCGACCCTTATAACAGGAGGTGAGCACTGTATCCACCCAGCCACCGCACCTCTTGTCTAGATAACCAAACAACACAGAAATTTATTGCAACATTCCCTAAGTTTGTCTGACTTTGGTGAGCAGCGTAGAGCCTGACACAGCTGCCAGCCCTCACACAGTTGTACAAGTTAATTAACGACAACAAATATGTCCCAGTTTAGCAGAGTTAAAAGTAATTAGTAATATCTCTCCTTACCTCACACCTCCCTACCTCACACACGCTCCCTACCTCACACACCCTCCCTACCTCACACACCCTCCCTACTTCACACACCCTCCCTACCTCACACACCCTCCCTACCTCTGTTACGCCGTCTCTTAATTTACTTTAATATCCAGGTTCTCGGCGTAACCAAACAAAAAAAGTGAAGTAAATCAAAAGGGAATAAAAATAAATAAAGTAAACCTTTAAGAATTTAATTAATTAAATACTAACACATTAAAGAGCCTCGTAGGCTGTCACAACAAATTGATTCACCATCGAAACTTTTAAGACACAAATGATACTAAACATCGAAACATCTAAAGAATAAAAATGAAGCATTGGATTACGTTAACACTGCATAAACATATAAAAACTAACACTGAAATTAACTAACGCGAAACAACACTGAATTACTTAAATGTAACGAAGCAAATACTGATGGACATAAATAGAGACATAAATAGGTACTCACATAGATATACCACATTGGTGGCGACAGGAACAACACAAATATATTATGGTTAAGTAACAGGTGACGAGTGTTACTCAAAGGATGTGAACTGTATGACAAGAGGACTGAACTGCCTCTGTCTACAGGTGGAGTACTATATATATGGTCGGTGAGCGCCAAGCGACCAGCCGGTGAACATGGGTCGTTTAACGATGCAGATGGTCGTTAGAGCAACACAGAATGCTTGTTACAATACTAAATGAAGAAATAAGATGGGCTTGAACAAATAATAACAGTTAAAACCTTAACAGCACAGGGTAAGGTGACTAGATTATATAATAGTAAATATAACACATCATTACAGGAATAATATGGAACAACATGGAAGCATGTTATAAAAAATAATAGAAAAATACAACACGGTCATAACACCTCACACACCTCCCTACCTCACACACCCTCCCTATCTCACACACCTCCCTACCTCACACACCCTCCCTACCTCACACACCTCCCTACCTCACACACCCTCCCTACCTCACACACCCTCCCTACCTCACGTACCCTCCCTACTTCACACACCTCGCTACCTCACACACCCTCCCTACCTCACACACCTCTCTACCTCACACACCTCCCTACCTCACACACCCTCCCTACCTCACACACCTCCCTACCTCACACACCCTCCCTACCTCACACACCTCCCTACCTCACACACTCTCCCTACCTCACACACCCTCCCTACCTCACACACCTTCCTACCTCACACACCTCCCTACCTCACACACCCTCCCTCCCTCACACACCTCCCTACCTCACACACCCTCCCTACCTCACACACCCTCCTTATCTCACACACTCTCCTTATCTCACACCAGGAGGCCGGGGGGGGGGGGGGAATCTCACTCCCTAAATGAGGCCATCCAACACACTCGGCTCTTTAGGGGATGTGATTATTATTCACTATGAGGCCAAACGCTGGTGGGTCGTCCAAAAACGTTGAGTTAACCCAGCTATCTGATGAGCCTTTGGAACACACACACACACACACACACAATTGGGATCAGCGTCAACAATTCTGCTCCCGACTATACCGCCCTTCAGGATTTATTGAACAGTCTTCAAAACTGGGCCACCAACACCCACGTCACCATCAACCATACCAAGACCATGGTTATGCACATCAACCTCTCCTCCGACATTGTCCCACCCCCTTCCATTACTTTAGGTCCGAACACACTCCAGGTTGTAGATTCCACGAAGCTCCTCGGCGTCACCATAGACAACAAACTAAATTGGAAACAACACGTCAGTGAAGTTGTCAAATCCTCCAGTTTCCGTCTCCACCTCCTCCGCCGACTCATGTCCCTCGGAGTTCCTGCACCCGAGCTCCTCAGTGTTTACTCAACAGTCATACTTCCCAAGCTCACCTATGCCTCCCCTACCTGGTCTTCCTCCCTAAATGCCACACAACATAAACACCTAGAAAAAGTGCAAAAGAGGGCATGCAAGATTATTCTCTCCCCTTCCTACTTCACATATCAAGAAGCGCTCAACACACTGACCCTTTCGACTCTCACTGACCATCACCACGACCTCATCTGCAAATTTGGTAAGAAGCTTCTACACATCCTCGGCACCGGCTCCTACTACCACCTGAGATCCCTAGCCCGAGAATTGCTGTTCGACACCACAACAGCATCCAGCCCATACGTGCACGAACTGATCGCTATAAGAACAGCCCAGTCCCAACCATTGAAAAAATTATCAATAACTTGTAATAAATCAGTGTATTCACTCCCAGTAAACACTGCTCCTTACACTGTCACTATGTTGAAATGCCCTGTAGTTTGAGCTTTTCCCCATCTAGTTATTATATATCTTACTTGTATCACTTATGTTACTTGTATATTATTTGTAATTCGAAACCCATTCCCCAAATATGTAACTGTATATTTTGAACCTTCTGGCTGCCAAGCTCTTTCAATAAACCGTTAATTATTATTATTATTATTATTATTATTTACACACACACACACACACACACACACACGTAAAATGAATCCTACTTGACGTTGGGGTGAGCTCTTATTAACACACTAACCACCAGAGGAGGAGGAGGAGGAGGAGGATGAGAAGGAGGCGGGAGGAGGAGGAGGAGCCTGGACTGTTGAGTTTATAGGAGGCGGTTAATGGGTGAGGTGTGTCCTGGTATACACACACTCAAACGCCTCCTTTACTGTTTACTGACAAGGGCCACGAGCTTCTTCTTCTTGTTGTCTACGTGTTGTGGACTCTGCTGCAGCGTTGAGGTCGTGTTATTGTCCGCTGGTGAGTTACGAGGGATGTGTGTGTGTGCGCGCGTGCTCACACAGGGTGGTGTAATGCATATAGTGTGGCAGCATTATGTTAGTGTTAAGGTGCAAGCATTGCTTGCTCCCTCTCGCTTTCAGCTGCCGCCGCTGGCTAGCCCTCGTGGCGAACAGGGAAGCAACTTGTCTATATCTTCCCCTGCGAGTACACGGCCTCTTCACCATCAAGACACCTGTTGTGCCTCCTCGTGGCAACACACAGTAACTGGGTGCCTCGTGTGCCCAGCCTAGACCGGTAGGGGATCTCGGAGTAGCAGTGGGCCCCAGAGAGATGGTGCATAGTTCTTCTTCTTCTGTTTCTTCTTTATCTATCCTCCTCATATTTTTCTTCCTCCTCCTCTTCCTCCTCCTCCTCCTCCTCCTCCTCCTCCTCCTCCAGTCAGCTCTTCCAGGTTACTCGCAATCTGTGTCGGTTCATTAGTTGATACATGAGGTCCAGTTAACGAGTACAGTCTAACATCCAGTCACTCCATGTACCAGTTGATCGTCCAGTCACTCCCTGTACCAGCTGATCGTCCAGTCACTCCCTGTACCAGTTGATCGTCCAGTCACTCCCTGTACCAGTTGATCGTCCAGTCACTCCCTGTACCAGTTGATCGCCCAGTCACTCCCTGTACCAGTTGATCGTCCAGTCACTCCCTGTACCAGTTGATCGTCCAGTCACTCCCTGTACCAGCTGATCGTCCAGTCACTCCCTGTACCAGCTGATCGTCCAGTCACTCCCTGTACCAGCTGATCGTCTAGTCACTCCCTGTACCAGTTGATCGTCCAATCACTCCCTATACCAGTTGATCGTCCAGTCACTCCCTGTACCAGCTGATCGTCCAGTCACTCCCTGTACCAGTTGATCGTCCAGTCACTCCCTGTATCAGTTGATCGTCCAGTCACTCCCTGTACCAGCTGATCGTCCAGTCACTCCCTGTACCAGTTGATCGTCCAGTCACACCCTGTACCAGTTGATCGTCCAGTCACTCCCTGTACCAGTTGATCGTCCAGTCACTCCCTGTACCAGTTGATCGTCCAGTCACTCCCTGTACCAGCTGATCGTCCAGTCACTCCCTGTACCAGCTGATCGTCCAGTCACTCCCTGTACCAGTTGATCGTCCAGTCACTCCCTGTACCAGTTGATCGTCCAGTCACTCCCTGTACCAGTTGATCGTCCAGTCACACCCTGTACCAGTTGATCGTCCAGTCACTCCCTGTACCAGTTGATCGTCCAGTCACTCCCTGTACCAGTTGATCGTCCAGTCACTCCCTGTACCAGTTGATCGTCCAGTCACTCCCTGTACCAGCTGATCGTCCAGTCACTCCCTGTACCAGTTGATCGTCCAGTCACTCCCTGTACCAGTTGATCGTCCAGTCACACCCTGTACCAGTTGATCGTCCAGTCACTCCCTGTATCAGTTGATCGTCCAGTCACTCCCTGTACCAGTTGATCGTCTAGCCACTCCCTGTACCAGTTGATCGTCCAGTCACTCCCTGTACCAGTTGATCGTCCAGTCACTCCCTGTACCAGTTGATCGTCCAGTCACTCCCTGTACCAGCTGATCGTCCAGTCACTCCCTGTATCAGCTGATCGTCCAGTTACTCCCTGTACCAGTTGATCGTCCAGTCACTCCCTGTACCAGTTGATCGTCCAGTCACTCCCTGTACCAGCTGATGGTCCAGTCACTCCCTGTACCAGCTGATCGTCCAGTCACTCCCTGTACCAGTTGATCGTCCAGTCACTCCCTGTACCAGCTGATCGTCCAGTCACTCCCTGTACCAGTTGATCGTCCAGTCACTCCCTGTACCAGTTGATCGTCTAGTCACTCCCTGTACCAGTTGATCGTCCAGTCACTCCCTGTACCAGCTGATCGTCCAGTCACTCCCTGTACCAGCTGATCGTCCAGTCACTCCCTATACCAGCTGATCGTCCAGTCACTCCCTGTACCAGTTGATCGTCCAGTCACTCCCTGTACCAGTTGATCGTCCAGTCACTCCCTGTACCAGTTGATCGTCCAGTCACTCCATGTACCAGTTGATCGTCCAGTCACTCCCTGTACCAGTTGATCGTACAGTCACTCCCTGTACCAGTTGATCGTCCAGTCACTCCCTATACCAGTTGATCGTCCAGTCACTCCCTGTACCAGTTGATCGCCCAGTCACTCCCTGTATCAGTTGATCGTCCAGTCACTCCCTGTACCAGCTGATCGTCCAGTCACTCCCTGTACCAGTTGATCGTCCAGTCACTCCCTGTACCAGCTGATCGTCCAGTCACTCCCTGTACCAGTTGATCGTCCAGTCACTCCCTGTACCAGTTGATCGTCCAGTCACTCCCTGTACCAGCTGATAGTCCAGTCACTCCCTATACCAGCTGATCGTCCAGTCACTCCCTGGCCTACACAGTGTGGGGACCAGCCCGGATGTTGCCGCCATCTACCACAGGTTGTTACATCTGATTATATTTGCATGAATGAATGACAACATATCCTACCCTCTGTGTGTACGGCTCTCAACCACAGCCCTCAATTACGGTCCTCAACCACGGCCCTCAGCCACAGTCCTCAACCACGGCCCTCAGCCACAGCCCTCAATTACGGTCCTCAACCACGGACCTCAGCCACAGTCCTCAACCACGGCCCTCAGCCACAGCCCTCAATTACGGTCCTCAACCACGGACCTCAATTACGGTCATCAGCCACGGCCCTCAGCCACGGACTTCAACCACGGCCCTCAACTACGACCTTTGATTATGGCCCTCAACTACGGCCGTAAATTATAAACCTTAACTACGGCCTTCAACTACATCCCTTAACTACGGCCATCAATAATTGCCCTCATCTCCAACAGCCCTCAGACGTTACCTGAATCTCACGTGTTTGTGTCAGCCTATGTCAACGCCTGTGTGTGTGTGTGTGTGTGTGTGTGTGTGTGTGTGTGTATTTCCACATTATAGAAGATAGAGATCTGACATTTGGTAGGGAGGTGCGGGTGGGCGAGGCCAGGGGATGGTCGTGCACTATCGCGTCTCTCAACACACACACACCACACACACACACACCACACACACACCACACACACACACACACACACACACACACAGTAGTAATCATCAGCTGGGTGAGTACGGGACATGATAGGACAGGAACAGGACAGAAACAGGACAGGACAGGAAGAGGAGAGGATAGGACAGGAACAGGACAGGACATGATAGGACAGGACGAGGAGAGGATAGGACAGGACAGGTAAAGGGCAGGTACAGGAGTTACAGGACAGGTACAGGACAGTTACAGGACAGATACAAGAAAGGACAGGTACAGGACAGGTTCAAGACAGGACAGGACAGGACAGGTACAAGACACGACAGGTACAAGACAGGACAGGACAGGACAGGTACAAGACAGAAAGAGGTACAGAATAGGACAAGACAGGACAGGACAGGACAGGTACAGGACAGGACAGGTACAGGACAGGTACAGGACAGGACAGGACAGGACAGGTACAAGACAGGATAGGTACAGGACAGGACAGGTACAAGACAGGACAGGTACAGGACAGGACAGGTACAAGACAGGACAGGACAGGACAGGACAGGACAGGCACAGGACAGGACATGTACAAGACAGGACAGGACAGGACAGGACAGGACAGGACAAGTACAGGACAAGTACAAGACAGGACAGGTACAGGACAGGACAGGTACAGGACAGGTGAGGTCACGTGGGATCAGTCACATCAGTCCCCAGTAGGAAGGGGTGAGGTCATAGATGACACAACAATTGATCATGACTATAATATATTCACTAGTATACTACATAAAGCACAAGAACAAAATATACCATGCAGAAAAATTAGGTCAAATAAGAATGAGCCAAGGTGGATGACCGCACCTCGATTATGCGGTTCAGTTCTGGTGCCCCTATTATAGAATGGATATCAATTCACTGGAGTCGGTGCAGCGAAGAATGACGAAAATGATTCCGGGACTTAGAAACCTTCCATATCAGGATAGGTTAAAGAAACTTAACTTGCATTCCCTAGAAAGACGAAGAGTGTGGGGAGATATGATAGAAGTATTTAAGTGGGTGAAAGGAATCAATAAAGGTGATATAGATAAAGCTCTTATAATATCCGAGCAGGATAGGACTCGGAGCAACGGATTCAAGTTGGATAAGTTTAGGTTTAGGAGGGAGATAGGAAGGAACTGGTTCACAAATAGGGTGGTGGACGAGTGGAACAAGCTTAACAACTTTGTAGTAAGTGTTGGAACGCTGGAAAGTTTCAAAAGGAGGCTGGATAGATTCATGGATGATAGAGAGTGGTAGTAACTCTCGACAGGAGCTGCCGTGCACAAGCCAACCGGTCTATTGCAGACTCCTTATTTTCTTATGTTCTTATGTAAGACAGGACAGGTACAGGATAGGACAGGACAGGACAGGTACAAGACAGGACAGGTACAGGACAGGACAGATACAAGACAGGACAGGTACAGGACAGGACAGGACAGGTACAGGACAGGACAGGAGAGGTACAGGACAGGACACGTACAAGACAGGACAGGTACAAGACAGGACAGGTACAAGACAGGAAGAGGTAGAGGACAGGACAGGACAGGACAGGACAGGTACAGGACAAGTACAGGACACGTACAAGGCAGGACAGATACAAGACAGGACAGGTACAAGACAGGAAGAGGTAGAGGACAGGACAGGACAGGTACAAGACAAGTAAAGGACAATTACAAGACAGGACAGGTACAGGACAGGACAGGTACAGGACAGGACACGTACAAGACAGGACAGGTACAAGACAGGACACGTACAAGACAGGACAGGTACAGGACAGGACACGTACAAGACAGGACAGGTACAAGACAGGACAGATGCAAGACAGGACAGGTACAAGACAGGACACGTACAAGACAGGACAGGTACAGGACAGGACAGGTACAAGACAGGACAGGTACAGGACAGGACAGGTATAGGACTGGACAGGACAGGACAGGACAGGACAGGACAGGACAGGTACATGACAGATACAGGACAGGACAGGTACATGACAGATACAGGACAGGACAGGTACAAGACAGGACAGGTACAGGACAGGACAGGTATAGGACTGGACAGGACAGGACAGGACAGGACAGGACAGGACAGGACAGGTACATGACAGATACAGGACAGGATAGGTACATTACAAGTACAAGACAGGACAGGTACAAGACAGGTAGAGGAGAGCTTCGGGAATCACTGCACAGATTGTATGCAAATTATGGTAGATTATGTTGAGGAATTAGCATAATAAGGGAGAGTATGGGGGGGAGGGGAGAGGAGGGAGGGGAGGGGTGAGAGGGAAGACGAATGAAGGAGGGGGCGAGGAGACGATAGAGGGAGGGGAGGGTAGATGGGCGCAAGAGGGAAGAGAAGAGGAGGAAGATTAAGAATGAAGAGAAGGAAGAGGGGGAATGAAGAGGAGGAAGAGGGGGAATGAAGAGAAGGAAGAGGGGGAATGAAGAGAAGGAAGAGGGGGAATGAAGAGAAGGAAGAGGGGGAATGAAGAGAAGGAAGAGGGGGAATGAAGAGGAGGAAGAGGGGGAATGAAGAGAAGGAAGAGGGGGAATGAAGAGGAGGAAGAGGGGGAATGAAGTGAAGGAAGAGGGGGAATGAAGAGACGGAAGAAGGGGAATGAAGAGAAGGAAGAGGGGGAATGAAGAGGAGGAAGAGGGACAATGAAGAGAAGGAAGAAGTGATGGAGAGTGGAAGAGGGAAAGGGAGGGAGGAAAAGTGAAGAGAAGGAGAAGAGAGATTATCAGACTACAGAGAAAAGAGGGTTTCCACTTCTCCCCTTCATCCCCTCCCCGTCCTTCTCCCCCCTCCCCTCCCCGTCCTTCTCCCCCTCCCCTCCCCGTCCCTCCCCCTCCCCTCCCCGTCCTTCTTCCCTTCATCCCCTCCCCGTCCTTCTCCCCCTCCCCTCCCCGTCCTTCTCCCCCCTCCCCTCCCCGTCCCGCCCCCTCCCCTCCCCGTCCTTCTCCCCCTCCCCTCCCCGTCCTTCTCCCCCTCCACTCACCGTCCTTCTCCCCCCCTCCCCTCCCCGTCCTTCTCCCCCTCCCCTCCCCGTCCTTCTCCCCCTCCCCTCCCCGTCATTCTCCCCCCTCCCCTCCCCGTCCCTCCCCCTCCCCTCCCCGTCCTTCTCCCCCTCCCCTCCCCGTCATTCTCCCCCTCCCCTCCCCGTCCTTCTCCCCCCTCCCCTCCCAGTCCTTCTCCCCCCTCCCCTCCCCGTCCTTCTCCCCCCTCCCCTCCCCGTCATTCTCCCCCTCCCCTCCCCGTCCTTCTCCCCCCTCCCCTCCCCGTCCTTCTCCCCCTCCCCTCCCCGTCCTTCTCCCCCTCCCCTCCCCGTCCTTCTCCCCCCTCCCCTCCCCGTCCTTCTCCCCCCTCCCCTCCCCGTCCTTCTCCCCCTCCCCTCCCCGTCATTCTCCCCCTCCCCTCCCCGTCCTTCTCCCCCTCCCCTCCCCGTCCTTCTCCCCCTCCCCTCCCCGTCCTTCTCCCCCCCACCCCACCCCGTCCTTCTCCCCCTCCCCTCCCCGTCCTTCTCCCCCCCACCCCTCCCCGTCCTTCTCCCCCCTCCCCTCCCCGACCTTCTCCCCCCTCCCCTCCCAGTCCTTCTCCCCCCTCCCCTCCCCGTCCTTCTGCCCCCTCCACCTCGTTATAAACTACCAAGTGCACCAGACTTTTAAAACACGATAATTCTTCAGTAAGTGTGAGGGAGAGTGAGGGAGAGTGAGGGAGAGTGAGGTAGGAGAGTGAGGTAGAGTGAGGGAGAGTGAGGTAGGGGAGTGAGGGAGAGTGAGGGAGAGTGAGGTAGAGCGAGGGAGAGTGAGGTAGAGTGAGGGAGAGTGAGGCAGGAGAGTGAGGTAGAGTGAGGGAGAGTGAGGGAGAGTGAGGGAGAGTGAGGTAGGGGAGTGAGGGAGAGTGAGGGAGAGTGAGGTAGAGTGAGGTAGGGGAGTGAGGGAGAGTGAGGGAGAGTGAGGGAGAGTGAGGTAGAGTGAGGTAGGAGAGTGAGGTAGAGTGAGGGAGAGTGAGGGAGAGTGAGGGAGAGTGAGGTAGGAGAGTGAGGGAGAGTGAGGGAGAGTGAGGTAGAGTGAGGGAGAGTGAGGGAGAGTGAGGTAGGAGAGTGAGGGAGAGTGAGGGAGAGTGAGGTAGAGTGAGGGAGAGTGAGGTAGGAGAGTGAGGGAGAGTGAGGGAGAGTGAGGTAGAGTGAGGGAGAGTGAGGGAGAGTGAGGTAGGAGAGCGTAGGAGAGTGAGGGAGAGTGAGGTAGAGTGAGGGAGAGTGAGGTAGAGTGAGGGAGAGTGAGGTAGGAGAGTGAGGGAGAGTGAGGTAGAGTGAGGTAGAGTGAGGGAGAGTGAGGTAGGAGAGTGAGGGAGAGTGAGGTAGAGTGAGGGAGAGTGAGGGAGAGTGAGGTAGGAGAGTGAGGGAGAGTGAGGTAGAGTGAGGTAGAGTGAGGGAGAGTGAGGTAGGAGAGTGAGGGAGAGTGAGGTAGAGTGAGGGAGAGTGAGGGAGAGTGAGGTAGGAGAGTGAGGGAGAGTGAGGGAGAGTGAGGGAGTGTGAGGTAGAGTGAGGGAGAGTGAGGGAGAGTGAGGTAGGAGAGTGAGGGAGAGTGAGGGAGAGTGAGGGAGAGTGAGGTAGGAGAGTGAGGGAGAGTGAGGGAGAGTGAGGTAGAGTGAGGGAGAGTGAGGTAGGAGAGTGAGGGAGAGTGAGGTAGAGTGAGGGAGAGTGAGGGAGAGTGAGGTAGGAGAGTGAGGGAGAGTGAGGGAGAGTGAGGTAGGAGAGTGAGGGAGAGTGAGGGAGAGTGAGGTAGGAGAGTGAGGAGGGAGAGGGAGAGATGGATGAGAGAGGGAGAGGGAAAAGAGAAAGAGGAGGGAGGGAGAGTTTGACGTGTCGTGTGTGTGTGTGTGATAATAATTATATTAATAAACGGTTTATTCATAGAGTTGCAGCCGGTGGCTGAAAATATATAAACTTACATGTGATTTAGACATAAATCAGGAGTTGTTTATTATTTTAACAATAGATGGGATTGTGCTGTTCTTATATCTATCGGTGCGGGCTCTTATGGGCTGAATTTTGTTGTAGTGGTGGACTGTGCGAGGTGGGTGGGGGGCTGCAGGTGGGAGAAGGTGGTGATGACGAGGGTGGTGCATTAGTTGGCTGCCAAACCTTTGCAGTGCTTGGTGGTGGAGGTCACTGAGGGATGGCATTTCCAGGGTAGAGAGAGCGTTGCTGTAGCCGGAGTATTCTGCGCCGAGCATGATTCTGCAGGCCCTTTTCTGTACCTTCTCTAGCTGACGTTGTTGGGTGGAGTTGAGAGAAGACGACCAGGCTGGTGACGCATACGTTAGTTTGGGGAGAATAAAGGCGTTGTAGATGGTCCTCAGCTCTGGCGTGGGTGTCCCAAGTGACCTAAGTCGTCGTAGCATGTGTGTGTGTGTGTGTGTGTGTGTGTGTGTGTGTGTGTGTGTGTCAGTATAAACATCCACAGGTAAACAAACAATACACTAAACAGCGACAACAAAAGCAATCATCTCTTGGTGTTTTTTTTCCTTGTAATTTATTTTTTTTATTTTTGTCTATTAATAAAATGGTTGTTATTAACACTAGGCCAAGCTTCTCAATAGTTCTCTCACCTTACTGGAGATGAGAGAAGGTGAGGTAAGTTCTCCCTCACTTTTAACTGGAGATGAGAGAAGGCGAGGTAAGTTCTCTCACCTAATTTGAGATAAGAGGAAGATATATTTTCCAAGTGTTGTAAGTTATTTGACTTATCTGGTAATGTAAGAACTTATATACGTGACTCACTTAAGCTACCACACTACGATAATTTCTCAAAGGTTCGTACGATAGATTCCCCCTCTCCCCCCCCCCCCCCCCTCCAATTATTGTAGCTGAGAGAACACATCTGACTGACTGACTGACGTAAGAACTTTTTAGAATCCATCTTTGTGTCGTAGTTTAATTGAGTCAGTTAAATGCGTGTCTCAAAATCACAAATAAAAGTGAAAATATAAGTTACGTTCTTTCTAGGTATCGATCTTTACTTTCTTACGTCTTGGCTAAAGTTGAAAAATCTAACTTACGACTTATAGAGACTACGAGTTCCTTAACCTCACTAAAAGAAGCATCTCTCAGAAAGTTGCGGCAAACTGTTAAACTGTTCTTATTCCTCTGAACACTCACAAATTTCAGCCATTTTCCACAAACCAAAATTCTTCGTTCATTTCGTTGTCTATGGAATGGTTGGGTCGGTGATGGTGGATGTGGGTTAGTCTTAATATCTCTCGGGATTCTTCAGGTTAAGCCAGAGATAACTTCAAAAGTTTTTATTAATTGTTTGGGTTTGAGTAAGAGGAAGTGTAATAAAGTATGCGGTGGTGTTAGGCAACTGTGCAGCTTCGTCCTGGGTCAAGACGAAATATATTTTACCCGAGAATAAATGAGCTAAAGATAATCTCTCTCTCTCTCTCTCTCTCTCTCTCTCTCTCTCTCTCTCTCTCTCTCTCTGTCTCTCTCTCTGTCTCTCTCTCTCTCTCTCTCTCACACAATAGAGAGATCGTTTGAGTTACTGTAAATTGTATGATATTACGATGATTTACTCTATAAACCGAGAGATAGTGAGAGAGAGAGAAAAGTGAGATAGTGAGAGAGAGAAAAGTGAGATAATGAGAGAAAAACAAGAGATAGTGAGAGAGAGAAAAGTGAGATAGTGAGAGAAAGACAAGAGGTAGTGTCCATGGCGGAAAGTGGCCCATAAGGAAGCTATTGTCTCCTCCCCAGCCTGTCTCTCTGTCTCCTCCCCAGCCTGTCTCTCTGTCTCCTCCCCAGCCTGTCTCTCTGTCTCCTCCCCAGCCTGTCTCTCTGTCTCCTCCCCAGCCTGTGTCTCTGTCTCCTCCCCAGCCCGTGTCTCTGTCTCCTCCCCAGCCTGTGTCTCTGTCTCCTCCCCAGCCTGTCTCTCTGTCTCCTCCCCAGCCTGTGTCTCTGTCTCCTCCCCAGCCTGTCTCTCTGTCTCCTCAGCCTCTCTCTCTGTCTCCTCCCCAGCCTGTCTCTCTGTCTCCTCCCCAGCCTGTCTCTCTGTCTCCTCCCCAGCCTGTCTTTCTGTCTCCTCCCCAGCCTGTCTCTCTGTCTCCTCCCCAGCCCGTGTCTCTGTCTCCTCCCCAGCCTGTGTCTCTGTCTCCTCCCCAGCCTGTCTCTCTGTCTCCTCCCCAGCCTGTCTCTCTGTCTCCTCCCCAGTCCAGGGAGCTTGTTCCTGTGGGAGAGTTGTGAGGCTTCAAATAGCTGGGGTGAGAGAGAGAGAGAGAGAGAGAGAGAGAGAGAGAGGAGAAAAGTTTTATAACTCTCCTTTGCTCTCTCTCTCTCTCTCTCTCTCTCTCTCTCTCTCTTTCTCTCTCTCTCTCTCACCTCCCACACACCTCCCACACACCTCTCACCCCCCTCTCTCTCTCTCTCTCTCTCTCTCTCTCTCTCTCTCACACCTCCCACACACCTCTCTCTCTCTCTCTCTCTCTCTCTCTCTCTCTCTCTCTCTCTCTCCCTCTCTCTCTCTCTCTCACCTCCCACACACCTCTCTCTCTCTCTCTCTCTCTCTCTCTCTCTCTCTCTCTCTCTCTCTCTCTCTCACACCTCTCTCTCTCTCTCTCACCTCCCCCACACCTCTCTCTCTCTCTCTCTCTCTCTCTCTCTCTCTCTCTCTCTCTCTCTCTCTCTCTCTCTCTAACCATGCCTATCCCTTAGAAATCTATTCATGTCTTACAAAAAAATAATTAACTAACTATTCTTAACTTTCAGGACAAACTATCCACACCCATCCTCAAAGAACACTATCCCTATCCACAATACCTATCCCTACCTACAAGACGCACTATCCACACCCATCCTCAAAGAACACTATCCCTATCCACAATACCTATCCCTCCCTACAAGACGCACTATCCACACCCATCCTCAAAGAACACTATCCCTATCCACAATACCTATCCCTACCTACAAGACGAACTATCCACAATAAAAATATCCATGAAGAATTATTTTGCCACCTATCCTAACCCACAAGACCAACTATCCACATCACCTGACCCCATCTAGCCATAACCTATCCACTCAAAACTTCTCCAACCTTACCAACTACGGTCATTAAGGGGAACTGCTCCGGAAAATAAACTACGGCAGGGTAGTTAACAGTGTCATTACGGTGTTGGGGTAGTTAGTGGTTTTGTTAAGCTCATACCTGATTAGATTGTTAATTGGAAGTCTCGGATACTATGACCTGACATGATTTGGGTTAGCCTGAGATGACCTAAGATGGCCTGATATGACCTGGGTTGACCTGAGATGACTTGGGTTGACCAGAGATGGCTTAAGTTTGGCTGAGATGACCTGACTTGACCTGAAATGAGCAAGAGGTCAGTGGTTTAAGAGTACATGTCTCTGCTGTTGTACTTTGCTTGGGTGGGGGGCTAGATTGGTTTCTTTTGTCTGTCTGTCTGTCTGTTCTCCAGTTTCAATCTCTCTCTCTCTCTCTCTCTCTCTCTCTCTCTCTCTCTCTCTCTCTCTCTCTCTCTGCCACAAGTCAAGCAGCTTCAAGTATAATGGAAGTTGTCTTAAGGAGTCCAAACTTGGTGGTTCTTTAAGGGTTGACAGGACGAGGCTTCCCTTAAGGGCTACACCAGCTTAGGGCGTGTGTGTGTGTGTGTGTGTGTGTGTGTGTGTGTGTGTGAGCATTATATCAACCTTATAACAATTATTTACTTCACGAGGTCTTATACCCACACATATAGCTTATGTTTTCCTCAGTAACATCTAATATCCACAAGAAATACATAAAACAGCTCTTCTTTCCAGCCAAAAGCAACAAATAAGCACACAACGAAAATGTGCCGGGAGTGTTGAGGTAGATCTTCCCCTCGAGTGTGTTTGTTGTCGTTCTCGTGGCGGGATCCGGATTCGTTGTATACCCACGACTCAAGGAGGGGGAAAAAAAGTGGTGTTCTTATAGCCGCCAGCGGATATAAACAAGATTGAGGACAAATCCGATTTAGAATTGTTTTAGAGAGAGAATTCCGCTCGATGCGTCTTTATCTAACAGGAGAATATATAGAAACAACAGTTCATATTGTTGAAGAGATTACCTTTATGTTTTGTACTGTATATAGTGTGAGGTTATTATATAATGTGAGACGAGATATTATGTCAGCTCGAGAGATCCCATGAGGTGATTTGGGATCTTCTTAGGACTAGAGAGAGACGTTAACCCCTCAAAGGCCTGATGATAACGGACCAAGGTAACGTTCAAGGATATGTCGAGAGTTAGAGTTTTATCATAGCGTTACAGTGTTTATCAATAGTTACACAATATTAGCACATTCCTGTTACTTACATGTTTAAGTATTCTCTCTCTCTCTCTCTCTCTCTTATTCTCTCTCTCTCTCTCTCTCTCTCTCTCTCTCTCTCTCTCTCTCTCTCTCTCTCAGACACACACACACTGCCTCAGATACACCACTCCCCTTTCACGCCGCTATACACCAGTGACCTAACAGCGGTATATGAGTTTCAGCTTCCATACACCTCCATATATACTTATACACTTCCATACACACTCATACGCCTCCATACACACTTATAATGGTTGCCCTCGAGTACAAGGATGGCCGCCCCTAGGGCCACCTAGGCGTGAATTTGTTTAAGGTGTAGAAGCTGTTGCCAACACAACAACCACACCCTGAGTCAACGAACTGTATGACCCAGTGTCAAGGAATAGTCCGAGAAGACCGGACAGCTCGCCAACTGCACTGGCTAACCATTACCAAGGAACACGATCCGCAAATCGATTAACATCCAGGTCCCCAATTACTGCTGGGTAGACAGAGGCAAATGGCGTAAAGAAACTTCCCCCTCCCTCCCTCCCCCTCCCCTCCAACTCTCCCTTCACCCTCCCCCTCCCCTCCAACTCTCCCTTCACCCTCCCCCTCCCCTCCAACTCTCCCTTCACCCTCCCCCTCCCCTCCAACTC
>CAUDMG010002989.1:0-15000 GCA_958450375.1 Homarus gammarus
CCCTCCCTCTCTCCACCAGAACTCATATAACAAAACGAGTTAATCGGGCATGGAACACCAGCAGGTTGAAGAAAAATGAGGGAGATGAATGATGTTAGTGAGGGGGAGGTTAGAGCGGAGGGAGGGAAGGGGAAAAGGTGTGAGGGAGATGAGGGAGGGAGGGAGTGGGGGAGGAGGGGCTGGCGTGGGGACCCGGGAGGAGAGGAGGGAAGGGAGGGAGAAAAGTGCAAGAGGGGTTGAGGGAGAGAGGGAGGGGAGGGAAGTGGGGAGGGAGAGAGGGCGGAGGGATATGGGAGGGAGTGGGGGAGGGACTCTGGGAAATATGTGGGGAGGGAGAGAGGGGAGGGAAAGTGAGGTGAGGATGGCAAAGTGGGGGACGGACAGTGGTGAGGGAAATGTGCACACAAAACGGACAGGGGTGAGGAGAGGAAGCGAGAGGGAGGGAGGGAGATAAGAGAGGAGAAAGGGGAGGGAAGAGAAGGGGAGGAAGAGAGGAGGGAGGGAGTGGGGAGGGAGAGAGGGAGCGGAGGGACGGAAGGGGACGGACAATGGGGTCGAGGGGGGATGGGAGAAAGGGAGGGATGAGGGAGGGAACTTTGAAGGACGTGGGGACGGAGAGAGGTATGGAGGAGAGAAGGAGGGAGGGGCTGTTTGTTTCCTGAGGAGTGGGGAGGGAGGGCGAGAGAGGGAGGGCGACAGTGAGTGAGGGAGTGGGAGGGGAGTGGAGAGCCCAGGACGCAGGAGTGGAAAGGGAGGGGGGAGGAGAGGGAGGGTGAGGGACCGGGAGAAGGAGGGCAGTGGGAAGGGATGGGAGAGAGGGAGGGAGGGAGAGTGGGATGGTGAGGGAGGAAGATGACGAGGAGGGAGGGAGGGGGGAGGGTAGAGTTGGAGGGAGGAGGGAGGAGGGCCATAGGGGTGAGGGAGAGAGGAATGGAGAGATGGGAGGAGGGAGGAAGAAAAGAGATGAGAAAGGAGGGCAGGGAGGGGAGGATTGTAAATTTTTATGGTTTCGAATTTCCTTCCATTCTGTAGCACTCCCAATATACTTTATCTATTTCCTCTTCTTTCATTTTGTCTCAATCTATCACCTCCTCCTCTCTCACTCCCCCTTCTCTCTCTCTCTTCCTCTTAATCCTTGCCTGTACTTCTTTCTCTCATATTCATTCTTTGTATCTAAATCGTACTTCGGGTCCTTTCCATTGTCTATCGCAAAATTCTCACATTTTCCCTTCCCCCTCGCCCTTTCTCATTTATTTTCCTACTATCCTCCTCCCTTCCTTTCTTCACTCGATCCATATCTCCTTCACCTTCTTCTTTCCCAGTTTCTCCTTCCCCTCTCTCTCTCTTCCTCCACTCCATCTCTCCTACCCTCCCTCCCTCTTCCTACCCTCACTCCCTCACTCCCCTCCCTTCTCCTACCCTCCCTCCCTCTCTCCTACCCTCCCTCCCTCCATCTCTCCTACCCTCCCTCCCTCTCTCCTACCCTCCCTCCCTCCCTCCTTCTCTCCCTCCCTCCCTCTCTCCTACCCTCCCTCCCTCCACCGACGGACGGGAGGCCATTATGAGATTGGCCCATCAAGGGCTGCCAACATCGCGGGAACACACACACACACACACACACACACACACACTACAATAATCTATCCATTACATCCAGAATAGATAGAAAGGATAGATAAGTTGATGGATAGAAAGTGGATAGATAGATGTTTAAGGAGAATATACCTTAGTACCTCCTGAGTCGGGCTAGAGTACAGTGTGTGTGTGTGTGGAGGCGACAAGTGACTCCCGCCTCTGTTGACTAATGCCATAAGGATGATTTTTACCTTCAAATTTCAAAGAATTTATGAATGTTGAAATAATAGGAAGAAAGAAGTAGCTAAAGGAATGGTCACTGTTGTTGTTTAAGGAGGTTGTTAAGGTAGTGGTCACGTGGTCAATTAGGTTGTTATGTGTTATGTAAATGTGGTTGAGTGTTATGCTCTAATATTAAACTAGCTTAACCTAACTTAACCTAACCTAGCCTAGTCTAGCCTAACCTAACTTGACCTAACCTAGCCTAGTCTAGTCTAACCTAACCTAACTTGACCTAGCCTAACTTAAACCTATCTTTGTCCAATGAGTGGGATTTGTCCAGTGGGGGATATGTCCAGACGGGTAATTGCCAACGACGTAGTTGACCAGCGGGGGTAGTTATCCAGTGGGGTAGTTGACCAGCGGGGTAGTTGACCACTGCGGTAGTTGACCAGCGGGGTAGTTGACCAGCGGGGTAGTTGACCATTGCGGTAGTTGACCAGCGGGGTAGTTGACCAGCGGGGTAGTTGACCAACGGGGTAGTTGACCAGCGGGGTAGTTGACCAACAGGGTAGTTGACCAGCGGGGTAGTTGACCAGCGGGGTAGTTGACCAGCGGGTAGTTGACCAGCGGGTTAGTTGACCAGTGGGTAGTTGACCAGCGGGGTAGTTGACCAGCGGGTAGTTGACCAGCGGGTAGTTGACCAGCGGGGTAGTTGACCAGCGGGGTAGTTGACCAGCGGGGTAGTTGACCAGCGGGTAGTTGACCAGTGGGTAGTTGACCAGCGGGGTAGTTGACCAGCGCGGTAGTTGACCAGCGGGGTAGTTGACCAGTGGGGTAGTTAACCAGTGGGGTAGTTGACCAGCGGGGTAGTTGACCAGTGGGGCAGTTGACCAGCGCGGTAGTTGACCAGCGGGGTAGTTGACCAGCAGGGTAGTTGACCAGCGGGGTAGTTGACTAGCGGGGTAGTTGACCAGCGGGGTTGTTGACCAGCGGGTAGTTGACCAGCGGGGTAGTTGACCAGCGGGGTAGTTGACCAACGGGGTAGTTGACCAGCGGGGTAGTTGACCAGTGGGTAGTTGACCAGCAGGTAGTTGACCAGCGGGGTAGTTGACCAGCGGGGTAGTTGACCAGCGCGGTAGTTGACCAGCGGGGTAGTTGACCAGCGGGGTAGTTGACCAGCGGGTAGTTGACCAGCGCGGTAGTTGACCAACGGGGTAGTTGACCAGCGGGTAGTTGACCAGCGGGGTAGTTAACCAGTGGGGTAGTTGACCAGCAGTACACAACACTATAATTCATGACGTACTTTACCCAGATCAACATCAACACCGCAACACACCACAGTGGTAGAGGCAACACACCAATATACCCATTTGTACCATTAATCTTTATTTGTGTTGTGTACTAAGTCAACCACACAACACTCACCTGTATGTCAGTCATCTCTCGTGTTGACGTAGTTGTTATTTCTGTCTTGTTAAGGGATAAAGTTTTGTAAATAATCAATATAGAATTCTGGCAACTGTCCTTAACCAGCCCCTTGATGTTCCGCAGAATCAGAGCCCCTTGACCCCTTCATACTGACCTTGTGTATGCTCATATCTCTATTATTTATTTACATTTCCACTCGTTATATGATTAATTATATGGCTAATTTCATCTTAATGTAAAAAATAGTTGTTATAAAGCGACTGGATATTCCGTTATAGGGAGAGTTTCAGTATGTCGGGGTTGATGGTGAGGAAGGCCACAGGGTCCCGGATAAGCAAAGCGACTCCTTACGCTCATCTGACTTATTTCTCTTTGTGATCCGTGTTGTCGTTTCCTCCGCTGCTCCGTTACGTCACATACACTCCAACTCATATTAAACTTGTAGTATACGGAGAGAGTGTATCGTATTGGCCTCAAGAGACAGTGTAATAAAAGTTAATAGGTTAAGTGAGGGCGGTGGTGTGGTGAGCTCGCCCGCCAACTCTTGCATACGATGCTCGCTTGTTTTATTGTTCCTCATACCCTAACAACCATCTAACACCCTTAACACCTATCATTATATAATCCTAACTGCCAAGATGGAATAAATAACATACATATATAAGGTAAGATATTTAAAGAAAGAATTAGAACATGGAATAGGAGGACAATGGGAGAGTAAGTGGGATGGCAACGAGAGCGGTGGTTGACAGAGCTGCTACACACACCGCCATCCCAAATAGAAGACACTAAATCTTCACTACCAGATTATGGGTCCTTATGAATTCCATTACCACTACCGATAAGTAATTAAGTACAGAGGAGAGATTGTTTGATATAATGTTGTGTAGAGCAGCCGCCAGCATAGGCGTGTTTCCCGGGTTTAATCAATATTTGAAATACACGCTAACAGTTCCCGGGACACGACAACAGAAGGACATTTTCCATGAATCAATTTTTTTTTATCACCTTTCGACGAGTGATAACGTGCAGTGTACACACACTCATACTGGGTGTATTATTACTATTAGTAGTAGTAGTAATGACACTACTACTCCTAATAATAATAATAATGATGATAATAATAAAAAAAAAAAAATAATAATAATAATAATAATAATAATAATAATAATAATAATAAAAATAATAATAATAATAATAATAATAATAATAATAATAAAAATAATAATAATAATAATAATAATAATAATAATAATAATACGTAATAAAATAATAATAATAATAATAATAATAATAATAATAATAATAATAATGAAAATAATAATAATAATAATAATAATAATAATAATAAAAATAATAATAATAATAATAAAAATAATAATAATAATAATAATAATAATAATAATAATAATACGTAATAATAATAATAATAATAATAATAATAATAAAAATAATAATAATAATAATAATAATAATAATAATAATAATAATAATAATAATAATAATAAGACTTAATAATAACAGGACACCTAAACACTCAGGTGTCTCCTGTTATCAGTAAGAATACGAAGATAATTTAAAGTAAATATTGTCCCACACACGAGGAGTGTAGTGTAGGTGAGTCACAACACCCACCAGGTGGTGTAGGTGAGTCACAACACCCACCAGGTGGTGTAGGTGAGTCACAACACCCACCAGGTGGTGTAGGTGAGTCACTACACCCATCAGGTAGTGTAGGCGAGTCACAACACCCACCAGGTGGTGTAGGTGAGTCACAACACCCACCAGGTGGTGTAGGTGAGTCACAACACCCACCAGGTGGTGTAGGTGAGTCACAACACCCACCAGGTGGTGTAGGTGAGTCACTACACCCACCAGGTGGTGTAGGTGAGTCACTACACCCATCAGGTGGTTGTAGGTGAGTCACAACACCCACCATGTGGTGTAGGTGAGTCACTACACCCATCAGGTGGTGTAGGTGAGTCACAACACCCACCAGGTGGTGTAGGTGAGTCACAACACCCACCAGGTGGTGTAGGTGAGTCACAACACCCACCACGTGGTGTAGGTGAGTCACAACACCCACCAGGTGGTGTAGGTGAGTCACAACACCCACCAGGTGGTGTAGGTGAGTCACAACACCCACCAGGTGGTGTAGGTGAGTCACAACACCCACCAGGTGGTGTGGGTGAGTCACAACACCCACCAGGTGGTGTAGGTGAGTCACAACACCCACCAGGTGGTGTAGGTGAGTCACAACACCCACCAGGTGGTGTAGATGAGTCACAACACCCACCAGGTGGTGTAGGTGAGTCACAACACCCACCAGGTGGTGTAGGTGAGTCACTACACCCATCAGGTAGTGTAGGTGAGTCACTACACCCACCAGGTGGTGTAGGTGAGTCACAACACCCACCAGGTGGTGTAGGTGAGTCACAACACCCACCAGGTGGTGTAGGTGAGTCACAACACCCACCAGGTGGTGTAGGCGAGTCACAACACCCACCAGGTGGTGTAGGTGAGTCACAACACCCACCAGGTGGTGTATGTGAGTCACAACACCCACCAGGTGGTGTAGGTGAGTCACTACACCCACCAGGTGGTGTAGGCGAGTCACAACACCCACCAGGTGGTGTAGGTGAGTCACAACACCCACCAGGTGGTGTAGGTGAGTCACAACACCCACCAGGTGGTGTAGGTAAGTCACAACACCCACCAGGTGGTGTAGGTGAGTCACTACACCCATCAGGTGGTGTAGGCGAGTCACAACACCCACCAGGTGGTGTAGGCGAGTCACAACACCCACCAGGTGGTGTAGGTGAGTCACAACACCCACCAGGTGGTGTAGGTGAGTCACAACACCCACCAGGTGGTGTAGGTGAGTCACAACACCCACCAGGTGGTGTAGGTGAGTCCCAACACCCACCAGGTGGTGTAGATGAGTCACAACACCCACCAGGTGGTGTAGGTGAGTCACAACACCCACCAGGTGGTGTAGGTGAGTCACAACACCCACCAGGTGGTGTAGGTGAGTCACAACACCCACCAGGTGGTGTAGGTGAGTCACAACACCCACCAGGTGGTGTAGGTGAGTCACAACACCCACCAGGTGGTGCAGGTGAGTCACAACACCCACCAGGTGGTGTAGGTGAGTCACAACACCCACCAGGTGGTGTGGGTGAGTCACAACACCCACCAGGTGGTGTAGGTGAGTCACAACACCCACCAGGTGGTGTAGGTGAGTCACAACACCCACCAGGTGGTGTAGATGAGTCACAACACCCACCAGGTGGTGTAGGTGAGTCACAACACCCACCAGGTGGTGTAGGTGAGTCACTACACCCATCAGGTAGTGTAGGTGAGTCACTACACCCACCAGGTGGTGTAGGTGAGTCACAACACCCACCAGGTGGTGTAGGTGAGTCACAACACCCACCAGGTGGTGTAGGTGAGTCACAACACCCACCAGGTGGTGTAGGCGAGTCACAACACCCACCAGGTGGTGTAGGTGAGTCACAACACCCACCAGGTGGTGTAGGTGAGTCACAACACCCACCAGGTGGTGTAGGTGAGTCACTACACCCACCAGGTGGTGTAGGCGAGTCACAACACCCACCAGGTGGTGTAGGTGAGTCACAACACCCACCAGGTGGTGTAGGTGAGTCACAACACCCACCAGGTGGTGTAGGTAAGTCACAACACCCACCAGGTGGTGTAGGTGAGTCACTACACCCATCAGGTGGTGTAGGCGAGTCACAACACCCACCAGGTGGTGTAGGCGAGTCACAACACCCACCAGGTGGTGTAGGTGAGTCACAACACCCACCAGGTGGTGTAGGTGAGTCACAACACCCACCAGGTGGTGTAGGTAAGTCACAACACCCACCAGGTGGTGTAGGTGAGTCCCAACACCCACCAGGTGGTGTAGATGAGTCACAACACCCACCAGGTGGTGTAGGTGAGTCACAACACCCACCAGGTGGTGTAGATGAGTCACAACACCCACCAGGTGGTGTAGGTGAGTCACAACACCCACCAGGTGGTGTAGATGAGTCACAACACCCACCAGGTGGTGTAGGTGAGTCACAACACCCACCAGGTGGTGTAGGTGAGTCACAACACCCACATCCTACTCTCCCTCCCCCACGTGCTAATTATGGTCGCCCAGCTGATCTGTGTTTACATTCTCCCAGCTGATCACGGTATAAGTCCTCCCAGCTGATCAATGTTTACGTTTTGTCAGCTGATCAGACTTAAAGTGACTAACTTACCAGACAGATAATAGGAATTCTTATCTCACTTATATGGACCATTTGAGAGACTAATACAAGGTTGTGTAATATAATACACCCGAGTCACATTGCTGTGTAGTTCACCGCTTGGATAACGAGAACATGTACTGTATTGTGTAAGACAGACATGGGTGATAAGGTCTTGATAAGGGAATTTACTGTAGACTCGCTAGAAAATGTGAGATGTAAGGTGAGCTTCTGGGCAGTGGATGGTGAGTGTATGTAGATCTCTCTCTTTCTCTCTAATTCTCTCTTTATTGATCTTTCTATTTATGTCTCTCTACAGATCTCTCTCTTTCTCTCTAATTCTCTCTTTACTTATTTTTCTATTTATGTCTCTCTACAGATCTCTCTCTTTCTCTCTAATTCTCTCTTTATTTATTTTTCTATTTATGTCTCTCTACAGATATCTCTCTTTCTCTCTACATCTCTCTTTATTAACACCCTCGTACGTATCTCTAATCGCTAATCTCTTTATATATCTCCCTCTTATCTCTAAATTTCTTGACTATTTTTTGCATATTTGTGTCACTGTCGTTTGTATGTTTTGATCTTCTTACCCATATATCAAACGTCTGTCTCTGTCTCTACGCATTATCTCTCTACCTGTCTCTGTCTGTCCATACTTAACCTGTCCTAACCTAATCTGTCCTAACCTAACCTGTCCTAACCTAATCTGTCCTAACCTAACCTGTCCTAACCTAAACTGTCCTAACCTAATCTGTCCTAACCTAACCTGTCCTAACCTAAACTGTCCTAACCTAACCTGTCCTAACCTAACCTGTCCTAACCTAATCTGTCCTAACCTAACCTGTCCTAACCTAAACTGTCCTAACCTAATCTGTCCTAACCTAACCTGTCCTAACCTAAACTGTCCTAACCTAATCTGTCCATACTTAACCTGTCCTAACCTAATCTGTCCTAACCTAATCTGTCCTAACTTAACCTGTCCTAACCTAACCTGTCCTAACCTAACCTGTCCTAACCTAATCTGTCCTAACCTAACCTGTCCTAATCTAATCTGTCCTAACCGAACCTGTCCTAATCTAATCTGTCCTAATCTAATCTGTCCTAACCTAATCTGTCCTAACCTAACCTGTCCTAACCTAACCTGTCCTAACCTAACCTGTCCTAATCTAATCTGTCCTAACCTAATCTGTCCTAACCTAACCTGTCCTAACCTAACCTAAACTGTCCTAATCTAATCTGTCCTAACCTAATCTGTCCTAACCTAACCTGTCCTAACCTAACCTGTCTTAACCTAAACTGTTCTAATCTAATCTGTCCAAACCTAATCTGTCCTAACCTAACCTGTCCTAACCAAACCTGTCCTAACCTAATCTGTCCTAACCTAACCTGTCCTAATCTAATCTGTCCTAACCTTATCTGTCCTAACCTAACCTGTCCTAACCTAATCTGTCCTAACCAAATCTGTCCTAACCTAACCTGTCCTAACCTAACCTGTCCTAACCAAACCTGTCCTAACCTAATCTGTCCTAACCTAATCTGGCCTAACCTAACCTGTCCTAACCAAACCTGTCCTAACCTAACCTGTCCTAACCTAATCTGTCCTAACCAAACCTGTCCTAACCTAACTGTCCTTACCTAAACTGTCCTAACCTAATCTGTCCTAACCTAAACTGTCCTAACCTAACCTGTCCTAACCTAACCTGTCCTAACCTAATCTGTCCTAACCTAATCTGTCCTAACCTAACCTGTCCTAACCTAATCTGTCCTAACCTAATCTGTCCTAACCTAAACTGTCCTAACCTAATCTGTCCTAACCTAATCTGGCCTAACCTAAACTGGCCTAACCAAACCTGTCCCTAACCTAATCTGTCCTAAACCTAATCTGTCCTAACCTAACCTGGCCTAACCAAACCTGTCCTAACCTAATCTGTCCTAACCTAATCTGTCCTAACCTAATCTGTCCTAACCTAACCTGTCCTAACTAATCTGTCTTAACCTAATCTGTCCTAACCTAATCTGTCCTAACCTAACCTGTCCTAACCTAAACTGTCCTAACCTAAACTGTCCTAAACAAATCTGTCCTAACCTAATCTGTCCTAACCTAACCTAACCAAAATTAACCAGTGTTGTATAGTATAAGGCAGAGAGTGAATTACACGTTGAAATATGTTAATACAAGGGGGTGGTGAGTCAGGTGAGCCAGGTGAGTCAGGTGAGTCAAGTGAGTCAGGTGAATCAGGTGAATCAGGTGAGTCAGTGAGTCAGGTGAATCAGGTGAATCAAGTGAGTCAGGTTATGAGTCAAGTGAGTCAGGTGTCAGGTGAATCAGGTGAATCAAGTGAATCAGGTGAATCAACGTGAGTCAGGTGAATCAGGTGAATCAAGTGAGTCAGGTGAGTTCAAGTGAGTCAAGTGAGTCAGGTGAATCAGGTGAATCAAGTGAATCAGGTGACTCAAGTGAGTCAGGTGAACAGGTGAATCAAAGTGAGTCAGGTGAGTCAAGTGAGTCAAGTGAATCAGGTGAATCAAGTGAATCAGAGGTGGAAGTTCACCTAAACGAACCAAAGATGAGTTATCGATTCCGACCTCCAGTGGCCTACCTCCCTATGTTGGAGTGTTGGAGCTGTGGTGGAGTGTTGGAGATGTGGTGGAGTGTTGGTGCTGTGTTGGAGTGTTGGAGCTGTGGTGGAGTGTTGGTGCTGTGGTGGAGTGTTGGAGCTGTGGTGGAGTGTTGGAGCTGTGGTAGTGTTGGTGCTGTGGTGGAGTGTTGGTGCTCTAGTGGAGTGTTTGAGATGTGGTGGAGTGTTGGTGCTGTGTTGGAGTGTTGGAGCTGTGGTGGAGTGTTTGGAGCTGTGGTGGAGTGTGTTGGAGCTGTGGTGGAGTGTAGGAGCTGTGGGGAGTGTTGGAGCTGTGGTGGAGTGTTGGAGCTGTGTTGGAGTGTTGGTGCTGTGGTGGAGTGTTGGAGCTGTGTTGGAGTGTAGGAGCTGTGGTGGAGGGTTGGAGCTGTGGTGGAGTGTTGGACCAGAGATGGACCAACACGACCACAGATGGACCACCACGACCACAGATGGACCATTACGACTAGCGATGGACTAGAACGACCTAAGGATGGGGCCGGGGGGAGGTCGTGCGCCGGGACAGAAGCCCACGGTCGACAAACAATGGAATCTGCCTAACTGATACAGATTCTCTCGACCCCGTTGTTACCACCATCACCACCCTTTCACTCTCTTCTACCTCCTCTTCCTACTCCTCCTCCTCTTCCTTTTGCTCCTCCTCCTCTTCCTTTTCTTCTTGCTCCCCTCCTGCTCTTCCTCCTACCTACGTCTTGATGGTGATACGAGCTGTGGGTTCTCTCTTTCTTTCTCTCTCTCTCTCGCTAGCTGGCCTGGAGAGCAAAGGTGGCCCGTGGTTGATGGTAGTTAAGCTCCTACCTACTCCACTCACCTGTGTCTCTCCCTCTCGCCTTCCCTCCCTCTCTCTCCCACTCCATCACCTCTCCCTACTTCCTTCGACCGTCACCGTCTTCCCCTACGTCTCTTGGTTCGTTTATCTCCCTATTTTCTTCATTCCCCTTTCTCTTCCAGCTTTGTATCTAACCCTTTTATCATTACTTCTTCTTCTTCTTGACTCGTGAGAGAGACCTAGGGGTACTTGTAAGCCCGGACCTACGGCCTAGAAAACAGTGCGTTAATGTTCGAAATAAGGCAAACAGAGTATTGGGTTTTATAACTAGAAGTGTAAGTAATAAGAGTGCAGAGGTCTTATTGCAACTATATCTTGCGCTAGTCAGGCCGCACCTCGATTATGCGGTTCAGTTCTGGTGCCCTTATTATAGAATGGATATCAATTCACTAGAGTCGGTGCAGCGAAGAATGACGAAAATGATTCCGGGACTTAGAAACCTTCCATATCAGGATAGGTTAAAGAAACTTAACTTGCATTCCCTAGAAAGACGAAGAGTGCGGGGAGATATGATAGAAGTATTTAAGTGGGTGAAAGGAATCAATAAAGGGATATAGATAAAGTTCTTATAATATCCGAGCAGGATAGGACTCGGAGCAACGGATTTAAGTTGGATAAGTTTGGGTTTAGGAGGGAGATAGGAAGGAACTGGTTCACAAATAGGGTGGTGGACGAGTGGAACAAGCTTAGCAACTTTGTAGTAAGTGCTGGAACTCTGGAAAGTTTCAAAAGGAGGCTAGATAGATTCATGGATGATAGAGAGTGGTAGTAACTCTCGACAGGAGCTGTCATGCACAGGCCAACCGGTCTATTGCAGACTCCTTATTTTTCTTATGTTCTTCTTTCTTGGACTATTCCCGTGTGGTTCCTTCTCTCTCTACATTCACCTACCGACCTCTTTATTATCCTTGGTTCTCCCTCCCTCCTACTATTCCTTTCCTACTTGCTCTTCTTACCTACGTGCTTCTCCTTCCCCCCCTTCCTTGCCTTTCCCTCCTACCTATTCTTTCCATTTTCCTTTAAAGCACTTTATTCTATATTCTCTTGTTCACACTCATCCGTCACACCAGCGACTTGTACTGTACACACCTCACTATCTCCTACGTAAGAACACCTGTACTAAGTGACAGGTGTTCATCATCTATGTAAGAACACCTGTACTAAGTGACAGGTGTTCATCATCTACGTAAGAACACCTGTAATCAATGACAGGTATTCTCGTGAGCACCTGTCTGAACTACTCGGGTCATTAACGTGTTGAATTCATTACCTTACATCATTAAAGGTAATTTGTTAACACCTGCTTGCCTCTCCCCTACACCATCTTTTTTCCCTATTTACGTCAAAAAAAAAAAAAATTCCCCTAAACCATATATTTTTTCCCTAAACAGAAACAGGTGAGATGGAAGCTATGTTGTGAACCTTTTAGAAACGTTCACTCATACCTGGTCGAGTTATACACCACATCTCAAGAGGAGGTTTTCCTAAATACAACATTATCTTTAATTTCTCTTTATTCTTCTTTCATTCTCAATTTTGAAAGGATATAAATAAGAAGAAGAAGAAGAAGAACAAGAAGAAGAAGGAGAAACAATACTGACGATGAAATGAGACGATAAAGCCTTCCTCCGTCAGGACGATTTATACACGTCATAAATCAGTAGGTTTAGAGGTTCCAATAACGCGGCTACGCCTCCTCCCTCCTATACCACCACAACAAGTCTTCTACCACTACTACAACTATTACTACCACAATTATTGCTATTACTATATACTACATCTACTACTACAACTTCTTCTACGTACTGCAACTACTACTATTACTACCACTACGAGTACAACCACCACTACCACTACTACTACTACTACCACTACTACCACCATTACTATCCTCAAACTCAATCATCCTCACATAATTATTTAACATACACAGGTAAACCACCATCTTTTCATATCAATAATCAACACTTTATATACAAATTATCTTACTAATTACTTAACGAGAATAATTTACCTGTGCATATCAAACAGGTGTTTATATATTACTTAAGAATATTATTAAGACATCAAGATAGTTAGGAATGCTTTTGGTATATACTGTATGTGTGTGTGTGTGTGTGTGTGTGTGTGTGTAATACTCACTTAAATCGGCTACCACTATCTAAGTGTTCATTAAGTGTATAAGTATTCGTTAAGTGTTTAAGAGTTCGTTAAGTAGCAGAATGTAAAACGAGAGACTTAGAACGAATAAAGTGTGTGAGCCTCGCGTGGTAGGAGTCTTAAATACAGGTAAACGACTAATTGATTACCTGAGGCCTCGTCATGCTTTGGCAGAGTACCATAAGTTATCGCTCACCCACACCTACTTAACGCTACACTTATTGCTCACCCACCTACTTAAATACCTATCTCCCTTTCGTTAAGTAGACGAATAAGTGATAAAGAAGAGATAGATGATAAATAATAAACCGTAAGAGAATGGCGAATCGATGACTGGATGAGTATCGTTCACCTGGCAGCCATTACCGACCTATTACTTTTATTACTTACAATCTATCGTTAAGTAGAAACAATATAAGTAAATATAAGTAATAAATGAAGTGTTTGTCTGTGGAGTGAGATTAAGTAAGTATTGGATCATTGGTTGTGTGTGTGTGTGTGTGTGTGCATAAGTTATCGTTCAGCGGGGCAGTCATGGCGCACCTTCCTTCTACTAATGGCAGCTTAATTATCCCTCACGCAGCGGCAGATCTGGCGCTGTTTCGTCTGCCCTGCCGTTCCTCATAACTACCGCGGCGATACCATGTGTGTGTGTGTGTGTGTGTGTGTGTGTGAGAGAGAGAGAGAGAGAGAGAGAGAGAGAGAGAAGAGAGAGAGAGAGAGAGAGAGTATTACTGACAGACTGATTTCATCGCTGACTCATTGACTGTACCCCTACACCTACACCCCTACACCTACACCACACCTACACCCCTACACCTACACCACCACACCCCCACACCTACACCACACCTACACCCCTACACCTACACCCCCAGGGAGGTGTTCTGTGTTGTAATCTGGGCGGGCGACTGTTTTGTATTCATGAGTGATAAGAGTGGTGGTGGCTGGATGAGATCAAGGTGTTGGCACGGGTGGGCTGGGGTGGGCTAGGGTGGGTTTGGGTGGGTTAAGGTGGGTTTAGGGTGGGCTGGAGTGAGATTGAGTAGTGTGACGGTGGTTGGATAAGATCATAATTTTGGCACGGGTGGGCTGGGGTGGGCTGGGGTGGGTTTGGGTAGGTTAAGGATGGGCTGAAGTGGGCTAGGGTGGGCAAAAGTGGGCTTGGGTGGGCTGGGGTAGGCTTAGGTTCAAGTGTTGATGTTTGTTAGTGGAAACGATAGTTAAAGATGGGATAGAAATTGACCAAATCACGTCTGTCTGTCTGTCTATCTGTCACCTGCCTCCTGTCTGTCTGTCTGTCTGTCTCCCACCTCCTGTGTGTCTATGAGTCTGTCTGTCTGTTGGTTCATAGACGAGCTGTAACTCTGTCATGAATAAAATTAGCAATTCTATGACATGTTGACGTTTTATTCTCCCCCCCCCCTCTCACACACACACACACACACACACACACACACACACACACACACACACACAGGTCAAAGGTTAAAGCTACAGCGTACAGTAAATAGGATAGGGTGTGGTCTTACGAGGGTGAGCGCTGACTCGAGTGCAATTTGGCTGAGTTTGTTAGATGGGGTAACGTGATGGAGTGGAGAAGGTGGGTTAGTTGGTGGGTGGGTGGGTCGGTGGGTGGATGGAGGAGAGGGAGGGTAAAGCGTGAGAGAAATTAGAGAGAATGAGAAAGTGAGATAACTTTAATGTGCATCGTAAAGAAAAACTTCCTGAAATAAATGTAGAGTATTATTGTTTCTTTAAGTTAGGTTCCCCCATTAATCCTCCCCCCCCCCCTTTCTACTCTCTTTACTCCTCTCTATCTACGCTCTCCCTCCCTCTTCCCTCTTTCTACCACATCCCACCTTCTATTCTCTCCCTCCTTCATTCC